>JBCAUG010011537.1:0-11099 GCA_038406175.1 Haplosyllis leylae
GTGGTTGGCGCCCTCTCCTGTGATAAATCCTCCCCTGCTCTGGTTCATATCCTAACTTAATCCCCTTCAGTGGCGGATCTAAGAGGGTGCCAGGGACGTACCCCCCGGACCAAAGTTTCTTTATTTTCATGCAGTTTTTGGGGAAAAATTGGTCAAATAGTAGGTTGGCGCCCCTCCCTTGGGGGTTGGCGCACCCCCTCTGGGAAATCCTGGATTCGCCACTGCCCTTTCTGTGATGGTATACAGATTGCACAGAGATCATGGAAAAACGTGCATGCCAGATCTAGACAGAACTTCAAATTCTTTACTACTGAATTAATCTTATCTTACTTCACTTAATTTACATTCTAGTTTTTCACGATACGCATAGAAATCTGTGCATTTCTATTCCTTACTATTGTAGATGTTAGTCATTTAATGAAACATACACATTTTTCAAAAATATTGAAACATTGCATTTTATTTTTGTTAGATCTGTCAGATTTCCTTGTCGTGAAAAACCTGATTGCAAAAAGATGTTTCTTTAGAAGAAATCAATATTCATTTAGGATTAAAATGTAAATGTAATCCTTTCTATGAAAAAAGTCTAATGCCTTTCTTGGTCTTAGGTAAATTTTTCGGAAGAAGAATTGCATTTTGTTTTGAATTTATTCTCAGGAACTGTTATACTTGATGCTGAAGAGGAAGTTTTGCCGGAGATTGCTACCAGAGTTACTGATCAACTGATAGAAGATAACCAGATTGATAATTACTCTAGAAACGCGGTCAAATGGGCCTTTAAACTGCGACACAGGTACTACTAACCTTATACTATTTATTTTACACTTCTGAATCTTCTATTTTCGTTGTGAATGATGTTACTGATTCTGCATTTGTAGACACATGAGACCTGAAAGCGTTCTGCACACACTGCATGGACAGAGGAAATCAAAGGTGAAAACTCAGTGAGTATTTCAAAAGACACAACTGTGTAGTATTTTCACTAATTTCAGATTGGAAGATCTTCTCACTAAAATTAACTAAGAAGGCCTCCTTTGTGTGACAGAAATGCAAGTGTATCTGTGTAGTCATATCAGCCTCCTTTAACGAAACTGGAAAGTTTATAAATCTTTTTGAAGACTTCTCAGGACAAATGGTTATTCGAAGCAATAGATTAAGGGAAATTTTGTCAACTTAATTTGTGAAACGAAGTCAGTGTCGAAGCAGGATGTCCTCACCATGGTAACATGCTCAAATAAGATTGTGTAATGAACCGAAACCATGCTTTTCAAGTTGACTACTTTTCCCTATATTCATTGAGTCGTACAAAAGTATCAAGAGAATACCAATGGAAGAAACTTCTTGGATATGTAATATATTAATATGTAACTTGCAACGTCACTGGAAAGCATTTCATGAACGATATTTGCACTGAATTTTAGGAATCGTGGTAACTCAGTCGTACTTCCAGAATGGCTTTGAATATGCACTCAATATGGGAATTGACTAAAATTTTAAGCAAGACGCAGTCTGCAATGGTTGGACCAGACTTTTGAAGGATCCTTTCTAATATATTACCACTAAAGCATCAATGCAAATATTGTTGAAACCAACAGCTACCAATACAAAATTTTAATTTGGCTTTTACAGACCACATTATGATGATAGTACGGACGTTCTGTCAAGACTATCTCACAGTAATGTTCTCGTTGATGAAGAATCTGCACTGACGAACGTATGTTCACTATTTTACTGGTTTATTCATGCTAATAAATTAAGGGAGAGTTTATTTTCAATTCAATACCACGATATAGCATTTGTCAATTGAAAACTACTGATGTCTTTTCTATATTTTTGTAAAAACGAACCTCTTTGTTGATTTAAAGTCTGGAAGAAATGCAGCGGCTAAAAGTGCAAGGGCCAGGAGAAACTGGGCGACAGTGAGGCATAACCTCGACAAAATTACTGGGTATTCCACATCATTTGATTTTTCTCATCTAGGTAATTCATTTACAGTAATAATTATGTACTATTATATTACTGTAATAATTATGTTTCAAAAACAAGAAAACCTTTCATCGAAGGCCAACTGCCTGCTTGGTAATATTGCAGAACAACTTTTTCACTTAAAGTTATCACGATAAGCAATTCTCACCCATAGATTTGACATAAATCCTTATTATTGAGGGGCTTTCAAAGTATAAATGTTACTTATTTTAACCGATTAAAATAACTAACTTTTGCCACAATTAATTAAATCTGTCTAACTTTTACCGGCAAACTCAAAAAGGGATTCTTTACCTTGCACTGACATTCTCTTCAAAGCAAAAACCTCGAATATTTCAGTGAGTGATGTGATGGAAATGATACACGCACAGAAATTTATGAAACGGTTTCCAACTGCTGCGGAAACAGCGAGTGTCATGGTCGGGGTCGTCAACTTTGTAAAGAATCCGATAGCCGCTTTTGTAAGATTATCAAAAGCTCGGGATATGGGCATACAGGTCGGTCCATTTCTCCACCATATCCCTCTAGATCACAACTCCCAAATTACCTTAACCTTTTTGAAATATTAGAAAAAAAGACATTCAAGTTTCAAATTCGATCTGATATTCAAAAAAACCCAGGAAATTAAAAATATATTGTAATTTGTTTTCCAAACCTTAGCACTTTTTAAACTTAGTTTCGAAAAGGTTTTCCTCGAATTACAAGATGTATTTCACCGAATACAAAGAATTTCGATATATCACAAGAGGAATTACTGTGTAATTTCTATTGAAATGCGACAACTTCCACTCAACAAGCAAAAAGCGAAAGAGAAATTTAACGCGAAAAGGTTCAGTGAAAATTATTTACGAAAAATCTACTTTGTATCACTGATTGTAGAGGATTTATTTTCTTCTTTCAAAAATCACTGAAGTGGGATCCTTTCTCCAAACATGTTTGTACTTAGTAGCTAAAAAACGAAAAATCTGATTGTTTGCTTGACTAGATTCGTTCGAAATTTTACAAAAACTTGAGTTGAATTGTGATGTTCTTTTTGACAGTTAGCTGAGGTACCCTTACCTGTCAGATTTATATTTTTGTATCTGCTGCCTCATGAACACAAGAAAGATCATCTGGATGTGGGAAGAACTATGGCTACTCTTCTTTCCAATCCAGTAAGTAACGAAATTGGCTGTGAACTTCAAACTACTTTTTATCATTATGGTCCCCGCTAGCTCCGCGAAAGGGTTGGACCAGAACAACTTTGGGTGGCATAAATATTGGGAATAAGGTCAATGCACCGACCCCGACCCAAATAAATACAGGACTTTGATATTTCACCAGTTTTGGATTCAGAATTACAATCCAAGCACCCCTTCCCACCCCAAAAATATAGGATATGAAGGAACTGGTAATGTGTGGAACCATTTTGAGTCCCAGTCAGTGGCGCTTCGTTTAGTTTGATTTTACAAAGGACTCGAACCACGATACACAAAATTACTATTTGTTTTCACTTTTAAAATACCTAGTACTATGGTTCTGAATTTTAAAAGTCCTTACTGTAAAGACGCTATTATTTATTCACTGGGAACTTTGGAGGAAACAAACCTAGAATAGTGAAATTAAAGGCACCAGACTTGCAATCTGTGTAATATTAAGATACTATAATTTAGTTTACTTTTGTTGCAGGAATATGTAAAAATTCTATCATAATAATATATTCACCTAATGCTTATTGAATGTAATGCAGTGTTTGAGAAAACACTGGTGATAAACTACCTCACTTTACGAAACCGTATTAAATTAATTTTAGAAATTCAAGTATTGTGCGTATGAGTCGATTTGTAAGCAAGACATTCTGGAAGGCATAGATCGGTTGATGGACGATTCTATAGTGGTCCCGACAGGTCAACCATGGGAGCCCGAGACATTTCTTCCCGTCATAAGCAGACTGATGAAGAAGGAGAAAGAAGAAAGAGATGTGGAGGAAACAGTGACGACCGCGACCCGCAAAAGTTAAAACCAAAACTTATTAAGAATATCAGCTCCAAAGTGTTCACAGCCAGATACATTTTTAATTTTTCCAAAAATGAAAGAAACAAAACTTAGAGTGTATATTTTGATTTTTACCGCCAATTAATATGGAATGGCACATTTAACTATTCGCAAACAAAATTCGGTTTGGCGTTCACTTTCGACGGCAAGGTGTCAGACCAAGACGGCCAAGAAGGGTCATTGCAAATCCATTCTAGCTTTTCACAACAGACATTTCTGTCAGATATGGCAGATCTGACAGATTTAGAGGTGCATTTCTATTCCTTGCTATTGCAGATGTTACTCATTTAATGAAGTGTACACATTCTCACAAATTTCAGTAATCTTAAACAATCCTTGCTGTAAAATTATCTTGTCGTAATTCTTAAAATTTACATCTTATTTCTGTCAAATCTGACAGATCTGTCAGATTTCCTTGTCATGAAAACCCGATTGCCAGGTGGCGTGACTTTTTCAGTTTCCTTGTCCTTTGCTTGTACAAGTGCTTCTCACAGATCCAATTCACCAAAATTATTTACAAAATCCTTAACCGAATGGGCTGGCATTACAACCCTTTGGGTACTTAAGTTCCTTCACGTTCCATGGAAAGTTTCGAGGTTTTCACAAACTCTCCACAATACAAGAATGCCAATATTGTCATTTGTGTTTTAGCCATGCCATTTCAAATTTACTGGACCACTGAAGAATCCAACCTTGAAATGTAATCCTCTTATACCCAGTGATTTTATATTTCACATTTATTAATACAATACAATCAGAATAAAGAAGGAAGCAGCAAATGTATGGTAACACGTGAATGGCAATTATGCCATAATTGCCAATGTTGTGCATTTGTGAAAACCTCGAATACATGATTAAATCCTCGTTCTGAGACAACAAACCATATCTCCTTAAAACTGATTAAAGTACAGATTGCAATATATTGCAGGATCAATTGTCACAGAAATCACCGAACCAATTAAAGCAGATAATCCTTTGATCAGGACGGGAAAACTCTTTGGAGGTTTGGTCAATGATGTGAAGAGAAGGTAATTATGCAGTACGAGATAAATATGAATAAGAAAGGGCAAAACCTAATTTTAAATGCGAAGTTATCAATTTTGTAATTATAACACTTCCATTTTAGATATTCCAAGTATTTAAGTGACATCAAAGATGCATGCAATACACAATGCTTAGGGGCAATACTCTTCATATACTTTGCTGCGTTGTCCCCAGCCATTACATTCGGCGGTCTCTTAAGTGAGTTTTTTTCACAAGATATTCATAGTCATGGATGGTTCAAATAAATAATTTTAACAACAAGTGTTGTCTGCAGAATCGTTTGATGCATTTTAAACTGTTACAATGTGCAAAAAATAGGAAATTGTGATGATACAACGGTTGACACAACTTTCATATTTTTACTTCTTAGTTTTGATTAAAGTCAACTCTAAGTGTTATTCGTATCATTAGGAGATTTCTTTTGAATTGAGACGCCGAAATCGCATGCAAACAGCCTAATTGAATTCGGTTGTAGCGCGGCAGACCACTGGTTGGCTGAGGCGTAATTCCCAACTTTCAATGTAGATCTAGTGTATTTCATGACGAGAATGTCTTATTGCTAGGTGACGGTCTGATCAAGCAAGTACATTGTCGCACAACACATGCACTCAATACCTACCTATTACATACACTAATCTCACTTGATGAGTAGCGTAATATAAAATAATATGTGCAGTTGTATACTTTTCGGATTTAAGGTTTTGTTGATAATTAAACCATTAACATAACTGCGCAGCAGGACACAAGGGTATTTGGACATACTTGCGCAGCAGGACACAACTTTGTATGCAAATTAACTTCCTGTTAACTTTGTATGCAAATTAACTTCCTGTTGTGTATGCACCAGATAACCATAATATTACTTTTATTTTAACTGATCTGAGCCTATTTTATATGTTGTGAGACTAACTCTTAAAGAAACCTTAATTCTGTACCCTAGCATTACACGTTAAGTTTCCTTACCCCTACACCTTGCACCAAATTGAACAGCTGTAAGTTATGCACAACATTATTATTTCTTGTACTGATAGGTGAGAAAACAGAGAAATGGATTGGAGTGAGCGAAACACTCATAATGACATCTATTGGAGGTTTGATATTTGCATTTCTCTCTGGTCAACCTCTTGTCATCATAGGAGTCACCGGCCCGACATTGGTCTTTGAAGAATCCCTGTACCAGGTATAAGATAAATAGGTGTTTAAAATTTGAAGCTTCGACATTTGTTCTGACGTCACATTTATGCACCGTTGATCTTAACTGCATATGATCTAATGGCTGTAAAGAATGGAGCAATTAATCAGCCAGCGACGTCTTCACCCTGTTGTATCCAAGCATAATTTTAACTACTTCGGCATCAAATCTTTCTTAATTAAGGAACTCAATAAGAAACATTTTGAATCGTTGTAAAATAAAGTTCCCAGTCAATACCGATGAAATTCGAAATGCTTAAATTCCAAGTATTCACCGATACACAGTCAAAGGGTGAAAACCTTAGAATTTGACTGGATAAAGATCTACATTTTCTGGTTCTCATACATCAAGATAAATGAAGTCATTTGTAGAAATGCTCCAAAGTAAATGCAAAAAACAAATTTCCATGTGTAACTTAGACCATACAGAAATTTAGCATGAAGATGACTGTAACATTCAAGCAGGTCCATCTTAGCATGCAATATTTAAGAAAATTATTACAAAAAAGTGATGATTTATTTTCAAGTTGAAGAACATTTTGCATACATTGCAGAATGTAAACAATGTACATAGATGTTCTTCAACTTGAAAATAAATCATCACTTTCCTATGATAATTTCTATGAATATTGCAAGTTGCAATTGATCTGCTTGAATGTTATAGTCATCTTCAGGATAAGTTTCTGCATACATGAAATTAGTTTTTCTGTATATGACTTTGGAGCATTTCTGCAGATGACTTATGAAAACCAACTTCATCTCCCTGGTTCAATTCTTGAGCACCAGTGTTGAATTTACTTTCACAGGCATTCGAGCTTTTTCATAATTATCATCTAATTAGATGAATTTAACAAAATAAACTTCTCAAAAAATTGACTTGACCAAGGTCACTTGAAGAGCAGTCAGCTATTGTAACCATCATACAAAAGTGTTTTCTGTGGTTGTGTGAGACTGTAAATGGATCCTACGTCATGTATAAGTGATTTTGTCCAATTCATCTCAGTGGCGGATCCAAGATTTTCTAGACGGGCGGGGGGAGCACCAAACCTAAAAGTGGGGGCACCAAGCTATTATTTGGCCAATTTTTTCCCGAAAACTGCATGAAAATGAAAGAAATTGGACCCAGGGGGGCGTGTCCTTGGCGCCAACCCCTTAGATCCGCCAATGTATCTGAATCATGTAATTGGACAGAAATTTTCGCATTTTGAAATAAACCAAACAAAAAACTATATTTTTTTCTCCGTGGCAAACAAATCATTCAGATTTTCATGCGTGTGAGACGTTCAGTTGATTAGTTCGCAGAGAATATCGAAACATTAACAGAACAAATGATCTTTTTCGGTTTAATGTTTTTTTAAAAATGAGAATGCATTGATTTTCTTCCAAGATGTATAGAAATTGATCTTGATAAGCGTTAGAAATGTCTCAATTTGAGCACAAGTCAGATTTACGGTTAGAATCACACCTTGTCAAAAAGCTCCCAAATGAACTCAAAAACATCTCTCAAATTCCTCTTGATGAGGAACCCATGAGTGATCAAGTACCAGAATCATTTATTTTCCATGCACTTGTACATTTTTCTATGCCTTCAAGAAAACTGGAATAGTATCAAACGTATGTTGTCGTTATCATTGTTTGAAGATACAATCTATAATTTATAACATGAAACAATTTTTCAGGTGTGCTCCAGTTTTGGACTTGAGTACCTATCGTTTCACTTTTGGGTTGGAATCTGGCTTGCAGCTATCATTTCATTGTTCGTGGCATTGGAAGGCAGTGTACTGGTCAGATATGTTAGCAGATTCACACAGGACATATTTGCTCTCCTCATATCACTCATCTTCATATTTGAGTCTTTTAAGAAGCTGTACATGGTAATATTTCGTACACTTTGCACAGATTTACCCCTCAATATATCTCTCCAAGTTCTACCTCTTAAGACTTATCCGCACCTAAATATACTAAGGTATTTCTAAACTATTTATTGTTTTTTTAAACCCCAAAAGGTATAATCCTTAACTGTTTGACGTATCTTTGTTCTGAGCTCTTTTCTTTCTATGTTATTCCTAGACACACTTGATAGTTGTTTACAAGTGAAAAAGTATCCTAATTCATCCTAGTTTATAGAAGGACAGGTATTATATTCCTTGATGCTATTGTCTGTTTCGTCTTTCCCTCTATGAGTCTTCATTCTAGACAATATATTTTCTTCGGGCTCAGGTAATTCTAGCTTCAAGTCTTGTACGGTAAATCTTCATTTTGATTTTTAGTCCCACATTTGTTCTAAAATGTTTCTAAAATGTTTTTGACAGATACTGTATATTTTTTCAGGTTTTCAAAAGGCATCCGCTGGAGGAATATTATCCCTTTCCAGCAACAACGATCCTACCTGTTCTCAATTTTACTGGTAAAACATCCACAAATAAATTTTTGATCTTCAGAGACAAAATATACAAAACATGAAATAATATCGTCACTCCTGTCTGGGACTGGTTTGTCTGAAATGATAATTTTGCCCGTAGGTACAACAACGGTAATGGAAGAGGAAATTACTTCCCAACCAAACACAGCTCTGCTTTCTCTGATACTCACGATGGGAACATTCGCCATTGCTTCGTACCTCAAAAGTTTCAAGTCAAGCCACTATCTTGGTAAAACTGTAGGTCAGCTCTTATTTCAATCTGTTACAATATTTGTAAAATATGTATTTCGTCAAATACTCTTTGATATTCAGTATGATTTTCTTTTCTTTTGAATATTCTTTCACATATTAGGCCAGGAAAGTTATTGGGGACTTCGGCATACCTATTGCAATTCTAGTCATGGTACTGGTAGACTTTTTCGTGAAGAGCACATATACCGAGGCATGTTTCACCTTGTAATGTACAAAACATTGCTCTGCCTTTTTTTTAAAGTTTTCCTGTCTTGAGACATTTGACCCTTTTCTTCTTCTAGAAACTAGATGTACCGAATGGGTTTTCTCCTACGGATGCAGAAAAGAGAGGCTGGATTGTTAACCCCATGGGTATGGAGAAGGATCTCCCTGGCTGGGCCATACCATTGGCAATCCTTCCTGCAATGATCATTTTTATTCTAATCTTCATGGAAGCACAGATTACAAGGTTACCATTCATAGCCTTAGCCTTTCCAGACCATTTGGTGCGAGATAGATTAGCCTTAGACCTGTGCAGCAACTTTTGTCACAAAGTATTTTCTTCTCTTAACAGTTTGATAGTGAACCAAAAGTTAATCAAAGGCTCAGGATATCATCTGGATTTCAACCTCTTGGGTTTATTTGGAATAATCTCAGGTTAAGTTGTCTATTTTGTTCATAGTCACATGCTGTCAAATCTGCCTTGTGCCGTCACAGCAATGTAGGGCCACCGACTGCATTAAAACTTAGGTCGTTCCATATTTGTTGCAAATTAGGGAAATTTTTGACGCAATGTAGAGTCTTGTTACAAAGCAGGTTCAGCTGATTGATACCAAAAAGTTTTAAACTCTAAATTACAGATATTGATATGCATAGATCTATCTATACGCACTTATCACAGACTATGGAACATATATGATGTATCGTCTGTATACGTATGTATGCAATTCTCTTGTTTATTTTGGAATCAGGTTCTAATATTCATATTCTATTTTGCTTCAGGTATAATTGGTTTCCCGTTTCTCTGTGCTGCTACTGTGCGATCGGTTACACATTTGAATGCACTCTGCGTTTACAGCAAAACGTATGCGCCTGGTGAAAAACCCAAATTAGAGTACGTCATTGAACAAAGGATGACCGCAATTTTTGTTCATGTCATGATCGGTACGTTATTTTTTACATCAAAACACCGTATCTACTTGTTTTGCGTGAATTAATGATGTACATTATGCTGATGATTTGATGGCCCACATCAAAGCATTACAATTGCGTTATACATTGTGTTTTATTAACAAGAGAGACACCACTCTACCAGATTTACGTTCACTCTGATGGTACTTGGCACAGCAGTAAATTGTTCCACTACCGCTAATTCCTGAAATTTTTACCTTTGTAATGTGTGGAGAATTAGGTGGAGGCAGTACAATAAAACGCTGTTGCCAAGAACATTCTCTCATTTTACCACAGGTGCCTCTGTATTCATGGGAATCTTGTTGCGAAAGGTTCCGATAGCTGTTCTCTTTGGGGTATTTCTGTACATGGGGGTGGCCTCTCTGAATGGTATCCAGTTTTGGGATAGAATTTTGCTGCTTGTAACACCAGCGAAGCATCATCCGGATACAGGATATGTTAGAAAGGTAAAGCTTTTAAAGTGAACCATCAAAGGGTTCTTTTGGACTTTTTACGGAATGCTTCCCAACAAATAGGCGCAGTATCCGTAGCAATTAGTGCTATTTCCACTTTACTTTCAGGTTAAAACTTTCAAAATGCACTTGTACACAATAATACAATTTTTCATACTGGCTTTGCTATGGACTGTGAAGTCAACAAAACGTTCATTAGGATTTCCATTCTTGCTGATATTGTGTATTCCTTTCCGTAAATTCATTTTACCCCGCGTTTTCAAGAAAGAAGAACTCGATCAGGTGAGTAAATATATCTTTGAATTTGTTGCCAAATTAAATCGGGCCTCTGGGATGTTACAGAAGAAGTGGTCATCTTGGAACTTGACATAATTTAAAGTCAAAAAGACAAGTATCAAAGAGTGAAGAATTCCACTTTGTTGACTCGTTAATGTGCAAGTCGAAACTTATTTCATTACTATACTTGTGCAAGTCTAAACTTAATTCATTGCCAGACTTGTGCAAGTCTAAACTTAATTCATTACCAGACTTGTGCAAGTCTAAACTTA
>JBCAUG010011548.1:0-11098 GCA_038406175.1 Haplosyllis leylae
ATAACTGTGCTCCATCTATTTCTAGATATACAGGTCTTATAAGACATGATCGTTTTCTATAAATATGATACGGGTACGCACACAGAAAATTTTCGTCTACTTTTCTAGAAATAAGGATTGTTTCTAAACAAGTTATCGACCCTGTATGACTTGCTTGGAAGTACACGGCAAACCCGCAATAAATTCTACTAAGAATAGCCCGTTGATCTGTCCATTGATAGAAATATCAACCAATTGCTAACATTATTTCCTTACTGTTATAATCACGTATTGTATCCTAAAAGCATAACTTGTTTCTAATGTTCTCTTTCTGTTTCATTGCACACATGTTTCTAATGTCATGTTGTTAAGAAAATATAGAGGAACAACAAACATCAGACGTATATGTATTCATGCAACCGTCATAATTTACACGCTTACAGCGTAGACACTTACATGTATAACTTTATGCTTTGAATCGTTATTGACGTTACTTACTTTTACTTTGTTTTACAAATTTCACAACTGTTTCTGAAAAATGTCCTACGCTACTTTATTCTGTTAATTTTAAATCTCTGGTGAAAAATCCAAATGCGTGCACTCAGCAATATACGGTTTTCGAAATTCGTAAACGAAAAACGCTAAATTACTTTCAGAAGTTTACCGTTTTTCGTCTCAAATAAGACCCCCCAAGCAGGGTACGACATGTGCCTAAGCACCCACAGGGAGGGCTCCGCCCATACCCTAGACCCATAATACACTGGCCAATAGGAGACCGCTATATACCCGTATATATAGAGTGCACTGCTAATAGGGCCAGAGTAGAATAAATGCACTTCCCAAACACCAGCTGCTGCTCTTTTACTTACGTAACGAGGTACGCACACGCGCACCTTACAATATCCCCAGCCTATGCCTACTTGCATCAAATGAGTACATGACTATTTGTAACTCTTAAATTTTGGACTCTAAACCATCAACTGTGTACAAATACCACTTTGGATCATATCAAGGACCGGTGGTACAATCGTACTAGTGCTACCTTCGTGTGTTTAACTGTAACGGTTACTGTAACACCTCAGCACTCATGTGAGCAAAGCTTTGTACAGTATAGTGGCACAGAAGTAGTGTTCTGCTACCAGCACACCTGAAACATGTCGCAGTTCTTTGACATCACCATCAAGTTACACCATGATTGTGATAAGAAAAGGGGATGGGGTACCCCCTGTCCTGGCCAGGGATGGTACCCCTATCCTGGCTTTTGGAGTGAGGCTACCCTTGTCTTGTGTGTGTGTGTGGGTGGGGGAGGGGCTGGGGGGGGGGTCGGGGCAGGGGCAGGGGAGGGTATCCCACTGTTCTGGCTGGAGGCAGGGGGTGCCCAAGTCTTGGCCAGGGGTGAGGAATAACTTTGTCCTGGCTGGGGGTATCCCCCTGGGCCAGACTTGGAACAGGACTTTGGACAGGACCACTGACCGGACTGGGGGAACCCGTACCAGAAATTACCTGGGACCAGGCACCAGGGACCAGTGACCAAGGGGTACCCCCTCCCCTCCTCCTCGTACGCGGGCGGCAAAAATCACAACAAAGGACGAAGACTACTAAATGTCAAGACACAGTTTACGATCATTGTTTCAATAAACTGTGACCAAATTTAATCGTATTCACAGGGCCTATGCATTTTCCTCATGGAAAATGGTTGACATCTTATTGTTTTATTATTCCATACAAACGTGACAATGCGAACACCAATCACAAACTACAGTTCATTTCGGGATACACACTAGTTTTCACAAAGACACAAAATGGGCAATAATGGCAATATTGGCATCAGAGCCTATACTACATGAAAACAAAAAAAATTCCAGCAACCGAATGTTTCCCCAGTGAACATTGAACCTCAGGCGTCAGCCATTTGGATCTAACACTCCTCTCTCTGAGCCATTGAGGCATGTGTTACTTAGGATATCCTTAAATTGTCTTTTGTTCCTACACCATTTCAAGTTTGGACTTAGATCGTTTAGTTTGCACCACTTCAATCTTGTACTTCCATCATCATGCCAATGCTCTACCAACTGAGCTGAGTCAACGTTCAGTTGCCAGCCTGAATCTTCATGGCCTTTATAAAGTCATGCTCTATTGATGGACCAAAGTCCAAAATGTGAAGTGGTGCATGAAACAAAGCTCATTTCAGAAATCTTCTGACCAACACATTCCAGGCTAGCACAGTCAGTAGAGCATTAGAGTGATGATCGAGAGATCCTGGGTTCAATCCCAAGGGGGGGGGGGTAATTTTTGACGAATTTTTTTTTGCTCTTCCCTGTGTAGAGATCTGTCAGATAATCTGACAGAAACGCGTATCGTGAAAAACTCGATTGTCGACTATGTTTTAGCTATGCCGTTAGAAATGAAGCCGTCGCAACCTAGAAATGTAATCCTCCTGCATATACTGACATTTACTTTATCATTTTTTAATACTCATGTTGAGGCAATAGAGAAGGAAACTGCAAATATATGAGAATACAAAGTTGACAAAAATGCAAATATTGCGTCATTGACTGACATTTGTTGTTGTTGTTGTTGTTATTATTGTATGCAAAAAACTTTATTACACAGATTTCAGACTTTAATGACAAGTGCGCCTGGATCTGGTACAGATGCTCAGCTAAAAAACTTTTTTCCAAATCATGATAACTATTTTTACAAGTTTTTTCCACTCAGATATATCTGGGATTTACATTTCAATTCATAACACAAATATATTTCCTTTTGTCTTTAGTAATTCCATGATATACTAAGAAAAAAAACCTGCATCTCACAAATACTTTATGTCTGAAAATCAGACAAGTTCCTGTTTTTGAAGCTTGGTATTGTTTGAACAAACATCTATATATCTGAGTTTTACTTGAAAAAGATTTTTGATGACTTGTATCAGATTGAAACGTTACAAATGTTTCTGACAAGGACAGTTTCATATTGATTAACGCCATAAAGCGACTGAAGAAACGTATTTGGGGAAACATTCCTTCTTTTAGCAGATTTACTGTTGATGTTGATTAAAACTTGAACAATGATTTGATAAGCAATAGTCACTGCATCACTGCACTTCAGCAGTGTCTCTTGTACAAAGACTTTAATGTTCGTGAAATGTAACAAATCTGTTTTGATAATTTTGAGATTTATTTAATTTTTACAGATAAACCCAAGTTTTATTATCTGTTCGTTATTGTATTGCATTGTAATTATTTGATTTTAAGGAGGATTTTGCATTTTGATCATTTGATTTCATACACTAATTTGTTTGTTGAATAATGTCAGATCGTTTTTCAAGTTCTCAATCTTACAAAAAATTATTTTCAAACTGGTTGACCTATATGTTCAACTGAATGAGTGAAAGGAAGTTGAGATTGCTCTTTTAGTATTGACAGAGGTGAATTTTCTAGTTCTGCTATATTGTTCTGACGAGTTTCCCTTCTTCTTCTTTGATACATTTGAACAAGTGGGATGGAGCACAAGAATATTCCCCCAAAAGCCTGAATAATTCCGACTGATACGACAGTTATCAATGGACTTCCTGTCAGGTCATACAAATATCCTACAAAATAATAACATCAAGTAGCTTTCTATCTCAGCATTGGGGACTAGGATTCTTGTTGTATCTTTTAAAGAAGTAAACCTAAGTTTTCTTTACCAGCTGCAGAAATCGTAATTAGAGTCGAAAGACCAAATGCACAGCACATAATTGAGTAACCTCTCGCGATATTTTTCAGTCCAACTACATCATAGATGCAGGCACCTTGCAAGCCTACGTAAAAACCTTAAATGAAATTAGAAAACGTTAAAGAAGCATAGTAATAAGAAAATCACAATACCTTGTGCGCTATTTAATTCTGTAGCCATTTCAGTGATATCTGACAAGAAACGACAATGTCAGTGAACCATGACCTTGTCTATGGGCAATTAAGTTTTTTTCGGTCATGCAACCTCTACAGTACTAGTAGATCTGTCTAATTGATTCTTGAATGAAAGCATGTATTTCAATTGATATGATACACGTAACAAAGTGCCTAAGTTACAAGTAAGCTTCGTATAAAAAACATTCCGATGCTTAGAAAATCCTGAATAATGTCCAATCAGAAATTCTGACTGCTTATTTTGGCTCAGTCATTTTTGACCAGGGTTTATGGCCCAATCAGAATTTATTGATCAGAGAAACCAGTCAGGAATGGTGAAAGAGTTTGTGATCAGAAGTTAGAGTGAACAGCTTCGGAAAAAAGGAAAGCAATTTCAACTTTAAATTGGACGAATCAACATTATATCATTATATTTGAAAAACAAACCTGCGCCAATACCAAATATGACACAGTAAACCATCAAACTGGTGAATGTTTCAAGTAATATTGACACAACAGACAATAAACCACAAAAAATGCAGACTGCTCCCGCCAATCCATTTCTGCTCACGTGCCTCAGATCTCCTACGAATCCTGCCAAAATTCGGAGAAGACCACTGCAAAAAAAGATATGAAAGACTTTGAATTCTATAATCTGAGCTCAAACTTTTTTATATACGCATTCTTTACAGCTAGTGACTCGCTATCTGACTGAAAATTAACTAGATAAGAACTGAACTGAATCAAAGGCACAATGCAAACAAAACAACTCAAACCTTCAAGCAGTTAAGCGACGAATGTAAACCAAGTAAGAGATTTTGCATCATACTACGACAAAACTGGATTGCATTTTACTGGACATATGCACAAAAGATATGTTGATTGACATGATTATCTTTGTTTTGAAGAAGAATATCAAGGAGTGAAACATTTCACTTTGGTGATTCATTAAACCTCATACAAGATGAACTTGAATTCACCTTGGATCGGATTGAAGTAAACATGAGAAAACTCAATAAATATGGAAAACTTGAAATTCTAGTTTAGGAGGATGGAACCTTTCTGTGATTATCTTTGATCAGCTATCATGTTGTCAGCCATTATGGATGTCAACCACAACAAAAATCACAAATCCGTAAACCAATAAGGTACATCTACCAGTCACCAATAAAGTACACACGCAACGATTCCAAATACTGAGAGAAGTAATGCTCCTTCTGTTTTATTGAGGCCCAAAACACTGGCTCTGATAGGTGTACAAATTACCATGAGCATATGGCCTGCAAGCATGAAAAGGATATGAAAGTTTATAAACTAGTAATTTTAAAGAAAAGAAAAACTAGGGCAGGAAGGGAAAGAAAGAAGCGACACACCTGCATTAACACCAAACCACCCAAAGAACATCAGAACCCGTGTTGAATATTTTTCAGCCAACTTGGTAAAACAACTCTCCTCTTCTTTCAAACTATACCCTTCACTTGTTAGTTTCCCGTGGTGCAACTAATAATTAAACAGTATAAAATTAACTAAAATGCATGTAGGTATGTATGCATTTACGTATGTATGTATTTTTGTCAATTTGGCATGACATCGTGTGTATTTTGGAGAAAACATCTGACCTCTTGAACTTTCGGAATTCTTTTGGTTGGTCCAGGACGAAGCAAGTATCCACCCACAATACAATTGAGATTAATTCCACCAAGTAACAAACTAGCTCCCCTCCAGGAATACATGTCAATGAAATATCTTACAACAGGTGGCCAAAGAAAAATTGCTAAAATCAAATGAATTAAAATGAAAATGGTCTATCCGATGTCAATGAAATATCTTACAACAGGTGGCCAAAGAAAAATTGCTAAAATCAAATGAATAAAAATGTAGTCTACAGGGAATACAATAAAAGAAATTAAAAATTGAACTAGTATAAAACACATTTATTACCAAATGCTGGTCCACATATTGAAATACTGAGGGCTCGTGCTCTCTTCTTGTGAAAGTAGTTTTGCACAGCAACCTGCGCACCTAATGTTACTGCAGGTGACGAGATACCTGCAGAAAAGAAAAAAAATGTTTCACCAGTATAAGTTTCCTGTTTTCATTGTCCAAGCGTTTTCTATTTATTTTCGGATAGGTTGGCATGTATTGACGTAGAAAACACACAATCAGTTATCTTTGAAAACGCAAACCAGTCAGACAATCCCCTCCCCAGAAAATCTCGGACTCCTCTCATACTCAAAGGCCAGTACTTGACATAAACAATGCTGATTTCATCTTCCTTGTTTTCCCACAAAATCATTAGATGATAAAGGATGTGAAAAAAATCGCTCAATTAACTCTCCTAGTTAACAAATACCAGACAACAGTGCTTACAAAAAACAGTAAATTGAAAACTCTCTTATTTCTTTTATTTTTATCATTAAAAATGGAAATGGTCTATCTGATGGAGTCCACGCTAACTTTCAACTCATGCATTAAAATATCACTCTACGAAAGAACACATTTAATTGACTAAATGCAGGAGACGCTTCCTACAGACTAAATTTGTCTCGATTTCATTTCAAATTTTTGTGGTGAAAAGTTTTAATCGGATATCCGAATACCTGCTAGAATGCCGTAACTGAAGAAGAGAAATGGAATATTTGGTGCAATCGTTGTCAGCAAGAAGGCTACAGTTTCGGCTAAAGCAGCTGAGATGACGACTTTTCTCTTATCAAATCGTTCAATTAATGGAGGTAAGAGTAAACCTGCAATGAAACAAGAATGTCTTTGAGCCGTGAGCTGTCCACTTGCGTTACACATTGATCGCGAACATTTACAACAGGATTAAAAAATTCTTGGCGCTTTCTCTATTCAGAAAAACTGCTTTTATTTCTGATAGAATGCATGGGTAACTTACCTTATAGTGCTATTGTGTTACAGGTAACTTGATTGCTTACCCCAATTGCACTGAGTGCACTGTAAAAATTTTTTTTCGTAAAAACAAACAAAAAATACATTTGTCAACTGAATAACATTAAATTTATTACTTCTTACCACAGCACACTCACATCAACCACAAATATGTTAATTTGACAAGACAATTAAGGATTTTTTGGGTCATTTCAATCAGATTTCTTTAGTCTAACAAATCAATATGTATCATAACTCGCACCTTCTTTTCACCAACACCCCTCACCACGGCATTTACAATATCCTCAACCTTACTGACCTTCTCCATCTCTTCTGCTTTTTCTTTCACAACAAATTCCACAGACTCATTCTTACTCTCATCATCCCCCTTTACATTTTCCTTCATTTGACAATCTGCAACACTTTCCCCCTGAATAATCGCACTAATGTTCTCTCGTTGTTGCTCAGAAGTGATTTCATATTTCTCAACTGCATTTGAAATGTGACCAGTTACTTCATTTATTAATTTTACATTGGTACCAGCCTGAAACAATCTTGTTGCTGCAGTACGACGAAGGGAATAATTTGTAAAATAGCCATCTAAACCGGCATCTTTTAACATATCAGACACTACAGATTTCACTTTATTTATGCCTAGAGGGTTAGTGCTATACCAGCATTGTGGTCTTGGTTTCTTCAAACTATGCAAATATAGATGAGGCTTTGATCCAGTCAATGGTACCAGACTCAGATACTTCCCAATAATTCTAACTGGACATCGAACTACATTTGAACTTGGGTGAATCCAAACAATTTTCCTTTCTTTCTTCATGTCTCGCAACCCACCCCTGTTAGTCTTAGTGACATTATCTTCGCAATATACAAGACACTTAACATTCTTGCTGTTGTATTCAAAACTCAGTTGGGAAGGGGTGCATCCACCCGGTTTGCATAAGTTGTAGTGTTCATCTCCTGCTCTAAGGGCACAATTGACACCTAACAAATACAAGACAGTCCCCCTCAACTTGTCTGGATTGTCTTCACCTAGTATATTTCGTTCCCACAATGAATTTTCAAATTCCATTGAAATCACTTGGGCCTGTTTGCGTACAGTGCCAATAGCATTAGACGCTCTTTCTTGCATAACCTTGTCCAACACACGCTGAAAGTTTACAAATTCTGTGTCACTATGAACAAGCTTCCACCCTATGTTCTTTTTCTTTAAATAATTTTGTAATGCTGTTGCCATTTGGTACAATGTTCTACCTGGATAATCACCATCATCTCTACTCTTTTTGACTTTGCATATAAACCTACATAGCGTAAATTCTAAATTCTCCCTAGATAACATTGCAGGCTCGTCTGTATCAGAAAACAGTATTTCATGATCTACATCATTATCTCTGTCTAACCTCATTTCACACCATTCCCTATAGGCATTAACTGCCCACTTAATTTTAGCTTCAGACCTGTACTGGTACTCCATCTCCATCATCTTGTTCACCTTCTCATTTGAAACTGAATTGTAAGACCTCCTCTTCACTTGCGAAGCACCCAATACATTCATTTTGCATTTCTTGGCTTTAGACACCCTTGCATTAATTCTGTAAAAAAATTGCAAAATCTAATATTTTTGCCTAAATTTCACATCAAAGCCATCAATGACATCCCAATTTATCTACTTATCAAAAAAAAACCACATGTTCAACAAGCCAGTTTTTCACAAAAATTCATCAAAGTCAAACAAAAATTTTACTCCAATCTGAACATACATCACACAAACATTGGAATTAATTCCTTACCCCATTATTCTTGATAAGCCAACTTTCGTCCTATTACAAGTCACTTCTCTCTGAGACGCCACATGTTGAACCTTCTCATGCAGATCACTACACAAACAAAAAATTATCAATAAATTCCTACATATACCCCATCAAAATGACACTTAAAGTAACTAAACTATTGGCAAACTTCCACAACTGAAAAAAAAATAACACGCCAATACCTGAGCCTCTTGTTCCTCAAATTCTCTTCTGACTCCTCTGCATCAGATATATCAGAATATTTCGAATCCAACACAGAATGAAATTCATTATCTTCTTCCAAAGACACACACTTCTGCATTTCATCACTCTTATCACTCTGAGTGATAAAAATATCACCATAATCCTCCTCATCCCACATACTAAAATCGCCCATAATTCCAAAAAACACGAAAAGACGTAACAAATCTGAACATCCACACTCACTCACAACTTCACTCTTACTGAAATTTTCATGGTAAATTGACCAGCACCCAACATTTTTGAATTTACATAACAATTACTAAGACTACATTCAACTGAACTCCCAGCACATCAACGCAAGACACGCTTGATTGACCCCAAACACAAAAGTCACAACACTGTCCCCATACCTGACTACTTACTTCATTCATTAACCCCTAAAACTTACCTTAAACCTTACCCTAAATTTTTTAAAACAGACAAATAAACTCATTTACATGTTTTATCAAACAAAAGGTCACTCCTCGCTACACTCGTCGTGCCTTTCTATTTGATAAAACACTGAAATTCGTTATTTCTCTATTTCATAAAACATGGCCCATTTTTGACCTGAGCGGGATTCATCATGTCTGTCATGTTTAATCCAAATGCGTCAGGTTCATGATTCAGATTCAGAGCACCGTAGTGTGTTCTTGGTATTCGTGCCATTCATGCACGTAATTTACGGATATTATCACCCCACTGTGTCTTACACTATAAAAACTAATCCCTAATTTTACTTGGTAATAATCTTTCTTGAGAGTAGCATTTTTTGATGTTGCTGATTTCATCACTGAAAGCTCCACAACTTAATGAAATATCAAGGTGTGAAGATTACACTTTGGTGGCTTGTCCCCTCCACAAGTGAATGTCCCCTCCACATGTGGGCACCTTCCATATGTGAATGTCCCCTCCACACATGAATGTCTCATCCACATGTGAATGTTCCCAGCCCACATGAATACACGTGCATGCGCATTACTCAAACTGTCCACGAAGTGACAAAAAAACCATCCGTCAACTACGTAGGTGGCTAACAAGCCACCAATAAAAAAGTGAATGTGAAGTCTGCAAGTTTCGAGTTCGCAAGTCCTTTTTGGCTGCTGAGAATTAGAAAACCCAATTGTAAGGAAACTTCCAACGGTTCCATGCTGTGAGGCATTTACCTCAAATACCACAAATGAGGTATGTGAGGTATGTGTCGTAATCAATTGTACGGTTATAGAATAAGTCTGTCAGATAGTTACGGAGACGTAAAAGTTGGTTTGAAGGCGGTTTTGTGTTTATTGTCGGAAGGGACGTGATTGGAATAATATGCTACGTCTCTGTGAGTTTAAATCTCTTCAAGACTCTCATCTCATGACGTAGGTTATTCCACACGAATCATACAACAAACATCAATTTCATTCCACGTTTTTGGTACAGTTGTTCCCTTGCGAACAGTTTGCATTGATGAAATACCTCTACTTGCGTCTAATATAATATAACATAACAATATAATATAACAATTTATGATACCCATACATTGGAATCTCTAAGAAACTACCTTTTACTGTTGGCACTGAACAATGCCACATCTAAACCCAAAACTAAAGCCACTGTCTGGTACCAATTTTACATCCCAGTATATTTTATGCCAAATTTCTGCAAAAAGATGCCTGACTCTTCTTGTTTCTCGTCACATTATTTGTACTTACTTTGAGAACAATACAATGAAATAAAATTCTACTGCTGTATTTACTCTGTCACAATGCAGTCCTTGACACACAACGATTGTAGCTCCTGTGCCATATATAGTTGTTCATTTAACAGTTTCACAGTGTTAGAGGATGTTAACATGTTCATCATTGTGACGCATCTCAGCGGAAGAGAGAGATTTCAATCCCCGTGTCACCCGCCCACTGTGTGTCGGGGTAAAAACCACTGACTGTATCGTAAAGGCTCTGTTACACTGAGCGAAAACGAAAGCGAACAGGGGACCTTGAAGAGATATAAAAATCCCAATGCATGTGTACATCAGGGTGATAACCTCATGTACCGGTAGTACAACGGCTGGTGGGTGACTTAAGATGGGTGACTTAAAGGCTTGGTTACACTTAGCGCCGACGAAAGTGAACCTTAAACGGACACAAAAATTACCAGTGTCAGGGTAAAAACCTTATATTGCATCACGAAATTGGAGACAAAAAGTTAGGTCAAAACAAAAGACGGTGAATGTGATCCAAACAAGGGCAGCGAATCAGGTTATGGTTGTTAAGATCAGTTCACACTGAACGGTAACGCTAACGAATGATT
>JBCAUG010011559.1:0-11098 GCA_038406175.1 Haplosyllis leylae
AACTTTAAGTGGTTTGACTATTTCTTTATTCAGGATAAATACATAGTTCATAGAAAGCTCAGAATCCGGATATAACACACCAAACACCACCCCACTTTAAATCTGGCCCATAAGGCAGCAAAAAAATAGGAAGGACCAGCTAGGAAGGAGGCTCCAACTCCCGCAGTGCAAGTCCGTCCTACCTATTGACAGCACCTGGTCTGCTGGAACAGGGGAATGGTGTATCGTGCCTCCCACCTTCTGAAATCTATTCTGAGGAAACATGTTTGCTATTCATGTTACTGATTTAAGACACTATTTTTAGAAATATATTCACACGTACCTGTTGTAAATTCTGCACTTCATCACGATATGGTAACCCTGTCATGATAACCCTGTCTGTTAGACCCCATAAAAGAGATTTTATTTTGTCTGAAGATTGAACTGATATGGATTTAATTTCTCCTTTTTAAACCGTCCAGTGATCAGTGACAAGCCTTCAGAATCAAGTATTCATGACAACAGTGTGTTTTGACTGCCTCTGGTATGAGTGGCTCACAAGAATATGTTATTTCATTGCCCATTCTCCGTGCGGTTAGGTGCCCCTTTGAGAAGACAATTTTGAGATATGATATCATTCCTAATTTTAGCTAATTAGAGCAAAGTATAACAGACGGACGGTCGGACATTTATGTTTAATATTCTAGACTTTCTTCTGGAAATACTCATGTTTTTACATTCTAATTACTGTTGAAATTTATGATAGTGAAGTGACAGTTGTCAGGAAACAAGGTAGATCTACTATGTTCGAGTTACACTTTTGATCAATTTCAAATTTTGATATCAATATACTTTTCAAAATTTTCCATTTGAGTTGTCGGACAGGTTGAGTATCACTGCAATTTACAGACAAGAAATAAAATAATTCATAATATTTGTGAAAGTGAGTATGATACCAATACATGTAGGATGATATAAATGATATAAAGTTCTGAAGATATTGAGATAAATGTTGAAACATAAAATGATTAAATCTTCTTTACTCAGTGTTTGAGGGATTTAGAATTTGATATTTTTAGCTAAACTAAAGTTGGGGTATTGATATAAATCTTAATTCATGGAACACTGGGATTGGCTTTTATAATTGTGAGCTTCGAAGCAGATAAGCTGTGTCATCAGGTGCACTCCTCTTTCATGTTCCGACAAGAAGGAGGACATACCGTGTGGTTTTCTTTTGGAAACTGTAGGGTAGGCTGGCACTTTTTAGGTACATCTGCATTCATTATTGAACAAAATGTATGGAAATATATTTAATGAGATTATATTACATCAGCATGCAGATAACTAGACATAGATCTATAATTATAATTACAAACACAACCCACGTTTTAATTATGGATTTAGTCACACTGCAAAAAAAGAAAATCAACTTGCAATTTCAAAATTCTAAAACACTAAATTTATAAAATTACACACAAAATCCTGCAATGTTACTTACTCTGGTCTTGTGACAATTAACAGTAATTAACAGTATGTCCAGGAGCAAATCAGGTTAAACTGTCTTTAGCGGAACCGCAATCTTTTCTTCATTATTCACTGATGAGTAGATGATGAAAGTGTAGGGTAAATGACAATGGTAAATATTAACATATTGCAAAAAATAGACTAAAATTCGGAATAGGATGGTCAAAGTACATAACACAACATTGTCCTTTTGCATAATTGATGTACAAACCAGTGAAGTAGGATGAATAAGATCTATCCCTCTATGGATCAACTCGATCTGTTCCTCTGTTTATCATCAACATGTAAATTGACCACTAATGTCAATGTGTCACTGTAGTCAAAAGATCAGTACGGATTTAAGAGAGGTCACATTCTCATTTTCTTCTTTCATTGACCGCGAATACCTCTGAATAAATGTTAGCAATGAGTTCGATTTCTGGACTGCAGTGTGAAAAAAAACTGTTGAAATAGTTCATCGTGGCTTGCAAAAAGACTGAACGTAGAGGTGTACAAAAGCTTTTTAAGCTCATTTGACAAAGTCGAAATGACAACCATATATATTAGAAGAGTAAATACAGAAGTAGACATGCAAAATGCGCCAAATGGAGCAAGACCAGAAAATATTAGAAGGTACTGTTTGTAATGAATGAATTCAGGTGAATTTGTTTTTTGGAGATTTTAAAATAACAGACCTAAAATTCAAGCATAGTGTATTGTGGAGCCCCTATTTTGGGAACAGGGTCCTGGACAGTAGGGTGCACTGGATACACCAGTGATTCAAATACATTTTGGATTTGAGGTTCTATTTTGGTAGTGTCAGTAAGGTTTAAATATGGAGGCATTATACCCAACACTTCCAGTGTAAAACAAAGTTACCAAACTGCAAATACTTTACTGGAAAATATTCCCAGTCTCACAGGAAAATGTAGATTAACTTTGGTAGAAATAGAATGATAATCAATATCAAAATCAGAAGAGTTAACACCCATATGATACTCATTTCTGAACTCATTCCCTCAATTCCCTCGTGAACACTGGTTTCAACCTTCTCATCTTACTTGGGACTTCTGGAATACTAGCTGTGTAGAAAAGGGCCATTTTCTAGCAGCTTGAAATGCGTCACCTATCCAAAGTCCACAACAGTGTCTGCATTTAAATGGCATGTGAATTGGGTTATTTCGATTCAAAAGGAAAGTACACTTCAAATTGAGTGGGCAGACCTTTGCCAATTAGTGGCAATTACCAAGAGGTAGAGGGGTAAATAAAAGCATGACATTCGATGAAACCACACAAGTAAGAGTTGTACAATGAGGTACACAAACAAGGCTTCCTATTTCATCTTCTGTATCACGTTAGCCTTTATCTCTGTCTGTTAGCCTTTATCTGTTCCCTCTTGTCAAAGGCACTTGCGTTCAGCATACAGATCTGGTTAACGAGCTTGTAGGAGTGATACCTTGACATTTGGACGTGGTCAGTTTGGGTATAATAATACAACACAATGAATCTCCTTGATGCAGTGAAAAGGTTGTTTATAATGATCAGCTAGAATGGTCAACAATCAGAGTTAAAGTGAGATATACAGCAATGATTCACTGGAATGATCAGTGTTGGATCAAGGTGACCGTTTGGAGAAAATATCAAGCATAATTTTAAAACAGGAAGTTGTGTGAAAAATGTTGAAGATTCAAAACCAAATAATATGAAAAATATAAATTTTTTTTTATGTATTTGAGATGGAATAATTTTAAAGGTAAAAACATCAGAAGAGATGCTTCGCAGTAAAATGAATCGTTTTCAGTATTACAGAACTATTCGTCTTCAGCCATTCGCATCTTTGGGGTTCCCGTTCAACTGATGTGGCTTTAGCTGAGGCTAAATACATTCAGGAAATCCATGTCAATGTTAAACAAGGACTGGGTATATTTTCTCTAGATCTAACAAGGATTTTCTCTCAATCCCAGTTTTCGGCAAAACACGTCCATTGATCTTTGAAGTTAGTGTAATGAACGTTAGAGTTATTTTCTCTCAATCCCAGTTTTCGGCAAAACACGTCCATTGATCTTTGAAGTTAGTGTAATGAACGTTAGAGAACACGGCCTTCTGTTACGAGAGTTGCTTAAATTGAAAGGGAGGAATTGTTCCCAGGAAAGTGTGTCCAGTCTGAATTACAACGGTCACCATAGTATGGTAAACAAGTCTATGTGTAAGATTTCGTTTGGAGAAAAGTGGTTTCTCAGAACCAAAGAAAAGATTGTGAATTAGCATAATGTATAACGTATAGCTTGTAGGTATATTTTTGGGTACATCGCATGAATACATTTCATTTTTTCCGGAAACTTATTGAGTGAAATTATTCATCCAGAATAAGAGCTGTCGGAGATAATTCTGTGAGATTGTTTTATTTTGGCATCATTTGTTAAAGTTAAAGGTAAAGTTTGTCAAAGTTAAACCTCAATTACCAGGCACAACTTGAGAGACAATAATTGTTATTAGATGACAGAGGCCTCCTCCACCATTCTATAAATATCAGGAATGACTGGTGCTTAAAATTGCTCACCCATTAACATGCGGACAGTCTCTTCTTCACAGGATGTATGAGGATGTGGTAGAAAGGCTACAGTCTGGACTCGTGAAATACCTAGCGAACTTAATCGGCTGAACATTTCACATGTAAGTTAAGATTCAAGTTTTCTCATTTCTACTCAACACTGTAAGTTATTATGGGGCCAAATGAGATTAGTTGCATAATAGGAAGTACAAGTGTCCTTGGTTGGTTTCATGATTGACTGTTATGGTGATTCAAAAATAGAATCCGCAGCCAACACTCATGTCTTCAGTTTATGGTATTAGAAGGCAAATATATAAGATTAGAGCAGACAGCCGTCACTAAGATGAAAACGGAGAACATGACTGAAAAGACTAACAGCCACCAATAAGTGAACCTCAACGAGTTTTACTGGCAATGTTTGACAGGTGGGATGAAAGTGTAGTCAACAATTTCACTTGTCCAAAGTAGGCTTCTTCGTTGAAAATACTTTGGTAATCAATAACAAGACAAGTTCACAATTTGCACTGTCATTTAGTCTTCGCCAATTGCTAATTCTCAAAGGGAACTGTGATTTATAGTAACAGAAATTTAGTCATAAATTTAGTACAATATAGTACTTCTTTCCCAAAACCTGTAATGATTTAAACTTAGGTTTTATTTGTCTGGAACTAGTTATGGTAAATAGCTATTTATGAATTCATTAGTGATCAGAGCCGCGTGAAATTACTATTTGTTTGGCACATAAATTACATTGCCTATTGACTCAAAAAGAATTGGACAGATATTTTTGAGAGTAATTGGACATTTTGGATTGCATTATTTCATGCGGACTGCCCATATCTACTATGTTAAGTTGTTCCTTAAGAAAAATTGCTGATGGGATTTCAATAACACATTAATTAGTGTGATAAAGCAGGATTAAGAACTGTTTCTTACTTCTGTTTGTCTTTGTAATTCAACAGTTGAAAGATTGACTCAATCGATTTTCGAGGAACAACAAATGTCATCCCTTCATATACTGTCACATGTGGCTGGGAATCCCAATGACTGAACCTGACGCTGCCCAAAGAACTACACTTGAATTGAAACCTTTTGGTGTAAATATAAAACTCATCAATCGAAAGCAAATCCATTTTGCCTGAATTGTGTCTCTCAAAATTAAATTTTAAATGACGTCTCAATAAAGCTATTTTCAACAACATGAACATTTTGTATTAATAGAGCCAAGATTTGACTGAAAACAAATGAACAAAATTTAATAAAGGTGTGTGACTTCTTTCAGTGGAGGCGGGCTCGTGGGGAAACATCGTGAGCAAGTGAATGCGCAAAAATGAGATATGGTTTTATTTTATCTGGAGGTGTTGGTGCTATCATTTACAACAACAAAAAATTAACCGTGGGCCAATAGTTATTGGACTTTCCTTGCAAATAAAGTAATGACAGATAAAATTAGTTTACACTAATTAAGAACTTATAAATAAAACGTATAAAACGTATCCCTCTGCCTTAATCCACACACGTTATAACTTTGCTTTTTGCAGATGGAACATAACTTTTTCTGGAACAAAACCCAGTTTCTAATGAAAGCCTACGTTAACTTCCCTCCGATCACTTTATCAAAAGATATGATCTTTATTATTCTATCTAGTATAAATATATACAATTAATGAATTTGATATGAAATCAGGAAAGCAAACACGAATTGCGAATTGATCACGCTCCATCTACCACGTCAAGAGCCAGTCAACACACAAAACTGGAGTCAATGGCTGTCGTTTGATCGTTGTTGTCATCAATCAATAGGTTATTATGCTTTACCATAATCATACTGCGCAGCACATAATAACATGGGAAAGGTGAATATGATTGGGTGGTATTGATTTGGTTACATTTGATGATTCCTACAAGTTGCATTCATCGTTATCAACTCTGAATCTGCCATTTCTAATTCTCTCTGAGCATCTGGTTTACGCAGACCTTAAAAATGGGCAAGTCCTGAACGGTTATATGCAGGGTTGACTTTAGGCATGTTACACAACTGTAATGAAGTACTTTTGGTGATGCATGCATCTTAATTGATGCACTTTGCAGGTTTGTCTTACTTTTCCTCACAATTGGTGTCCTGTGATGAAAATGTGTGGAATCAGTGGCGGATCAACGACTTTCCTGACGGGGGCCCCATCCCCAAAAAGGGATCCAACCTTTTATTTGGCTAATTTTCTCCAAAAAACTGTATAAAAATGAAGAATTTTATGTGCCGAGAGGGGTCCACCAGTAGCGACCCCTCGGATCTGGCACTGGGAACTTTATCCGGACAATCTCTCAAAATGAAACCAGATGGAAGTGATCAATCACCATTTTAATTTTGTAGTTTTACAGATTAGGCTACTTATTGAACACACATAAATCATAACTGACATGCTAGAGTACGTATACATAGTTACAAATGCCAGTTAATTAATGACAACAGTAAAAAGTTTCCCATTGACTCATGGAGATATCTATTTAATAAAATTTACCTTTACGTTGAAAGTTTCTCAACTTGGTAATCAACATAGTGCTAATATCTTGAATTGGGTAAAGATAGAAATACTGATCAATAAATTGAATTATTCAGATGATCTCCACACTAATGGGCTGATCTTCTTTAATCTCATTTCCTTGCTTGAGCTTAAGCATCAACACAATAACTCACATTAAGTATTCGAGTCAGTATTGTTGTCCAGGAAATAGCTTCACAAAGAAAAAAATCCTTTTGCAAAATAATTAGGGTATAATATGAGATAAATGATCTGGAAATTTGTTTCACTACATTCACATTTCATTACAACTGTTTATCATACTAGCTTTGCTGGAAATAGCCGGTTACGACATTTTAAGAGTCCTAGTGAGATTTTGTTTTGCATTTGTGTGAGATGATCTTTGTAATTTATGTTACTACTTACTGAAAAATCTCGGTTGAAGACAGTGTGATTATCATTCACAAATATGATGCATTAATAATGAATGTGCAAGTTTAGTTGCCCTTCTGGCTGTATTTCAAGTAGGTGTGTATCAAATCATTTCATTAACAGCGTAATAACTATTGCTCTGTCATTGGAATTGTTTGCTGCAGATCATTTAGGGCAAAGATTTTAATTGACAGGAAATTTCCTGCAATCATTGTTTTCGAGTAAAGTGCACAGGTGTGAAAAAGATACATAACTAAGGCTTCCTGCGTTAGTTAATGTATCTCTTACCTTACGCCAAATGCTCTTAAAATCTGGTGACAATCTTCTTCGACTGATCTTTTGACATTTCAGAATTTGTTGCCCAGTTAGATTTCGATCATCTAATAATTTTTCCCGGATTCAAACATGACACCACCTTTGAATGTAAGTCCAGGTTAATGTCTGCCTTGGGGAAAAGGTCAGATCAGAAAGCTTTGAAGGTGTAATAATTTATGTACAACTTTCTGATACCTTCCGCACCATACGCTTGGCATTCGGTAAATCTCCTGTTAATAATTTGGTCATGACCGAGTAATTACTTCGGAGTATAAGTAGACCATTTTTGAGTGGTGAATTTTATATAAGTTCTGGTCTGGTGAAAATAGTGTGAGACTGAGAAGATTACGTAGCCAGGAACAGTAACCTCTATAATATCAACGGATCTCACTGTTGATAAAATTAAGTAAATTCTCACTTGAAAAAAATCGTGAACAACAGTGGCTGCCACCTGAAACCACACTCAGTAATAGAACCTAGATTTGACCTATGATGACCTTGACCTGACTATTCTCTGATTCCCTTGATTAGATATTGCGGAAATGGAAGATTTTCGTCTGGATTTTTGTCAAAATAATTTTCCTTATAGGTATGGACTGCGACTCACAAGGGACCGTTCGCAGAATGTTATTTTTGAAAAAGTAAATATTGAGTCGGATTTCCGTGGAGAAAACATAATTCTGTGCTGTAAACAAAGCAATTGATTAAGACGAAGTAGTATTGATACAAATTCAGACGGGACTAAATTCCTTTCAGATAATCCCAATTCAGTGTTTAACAGGAACCGGGAACATTTCCTCTGAATTGCAGTGAACAAGAAACAAGTGTATTGATTTAAGCTAATGTCATCAGTGCAGCGACAGGAGTCCTTTGTGAGGCGAGGTGGTCGAATTGAAAGAGGAATATCGCCAGAAATGCATACTGAGAAGGACAGACAGTTATGTACTTTTACACGTTATTTATCACAGGTTTAAAATTAATAGTTATTAAAAAAGATCTTCAAAAGGAGAATAAACTAGTGATTGAACTGTTTATCTAACGCATACTTTTATTCTAATGTTGAAGTCTTAAATGAATCTGTACTTGATTGAGTTTCAGGGCATAGAATTGATTATCTGTTTAGGTAATTAGGATAGCTTGAGATAGATAGAGGGCTTTGCCTTCTCATGCAGAATGGACATTGAATTGTCAAAAGATGAAAAGACAAGAACGTCCTCCTGCGTGAACGCAAGAGGCATACTGATCACGGCATAGCAAGTGCTCGCTCTGCTGCCCTAACCTGGGGGGTACCCTCCAGCTGGGGTACCCCCTCCTTGCTGTCGGACTGGGCACCCCCCTCCAGCTATGGGACTGGGTACCCCCCTGGACAGATCCCCCTTGACAGATCCCCTGGCTATGTGTATGGTTTGGGGTACCACCCCTGGACAGATCCTCCTTGACAGACCCCCTGGCTGTGTGTATGGTTTGGGTACCACCGCTGTGGACTGACTAACACCTGTGAAAATATTACCTCCTCTCATACTACGTACGCGGTCGGTAATTATCATTTTTAATTTTATCGGGCAAATAACGATTTTCGATCGCAGCCAACAATAACCGACCGACTTCGGATCATATGACGACAGCACTGTTCAGAATTTTATGGACTGCATTAAGCTCACTCAGTTTACGCTGCTCAATAAATGTCACATCCCATCTGACGGAGAGTAAACGGGAAAAAGTTGATAAAAGTTTCCTGAATTCCCTTCCTGAAGGGAGTTTCAACTGCTGACTTGAGTGATTTTCTATGTTTTCCCATGGAAACTTGGGTCCCTTTAGGAAAGTTTCCTAGATGAACAAATGTCAATGCATCAGATACGTAAATGATTTCCTCTAAGGTCTCGTGTAATTTGAGTAATATTTTTATCTGAAAATATAGCATAGTCTATGTTAATATTTCATTGAATTTTGTGCCGTGTCCGGTTGCTTAAAGTGTAAAAATAAGTCTCATCAGAAATAAGTTTGCTTGTAAGTTCCTTTATAATGTTCCAATTTTGAGTCAACTTGTACCATTGGAATTCTCCCAGTCTTCTCAGTGCCCAAAATTTTGGGGTCAAAAGGCAAAACCAACCACTAAGCTGACTCTGAAGCAGCCACCAATGAATTTTACCATTGCCATTGCCAGAAAGTTTTGCTCAGGAAACTGAATATTTCTCCATTCATTGTTATTGAAAAAAATCACATTGATAATATATTATACATATCAATATCAATAAACCTAACATTTTGAGAACCAGCTTTAGTTTCAATCACATCTTTTAATGAAAACTAATACATGAACTGACCATTTTGACATTTTAGTGCTTTGTTTTAGCCTGTCCATTTTAAAGAAATTTCGTGACTCTATAAAAATGATTTCATATTAATAAAATTCAACTTTTCTTGGAATAATCAGTCATCCAAAAGACTTAAGATGGACAAGGAAATTATTTTTCAGAAAATGATCAAAGAAATATCTTCGTAATATTTACGACTTGTGTATCACTTCCTTTCCAAAAACGTTGTTTTCTCCTAAAAAATAATAGAATTATTGCAATCATTTATTTTTTGGCTCGGGCAGTCAGCTTATTTATATATTTGTTGGAGAAAGTGCCACATTTTTATCCAAAAATGGGTGACGTAATAACTTAATTTTGTGTACACTGATGTACGGGCCACCATGTGAAATACCTTCACGACCTGAGATTTACACACATCAGTTATATAATGTCTTATTATACTACCTTTTTGGAACTTAAAGAACAAATACCACATACTTGTTTTCAGAAAAACTTCAGAATGTACTGAATTAAAGACAGAGAAGACTTACAATTGCTTTTCTGTTATTGGGAAATTACAAAAAAAATGTGTCAAGAATATCTTGTCAAGCAGCTGCAGGAAGAGTGGCAGCATTTTTGCGTTGAGGAAATCATCAGTTGTGCAGATTTTTACACCTATGCAGAGCTGGATAATGTTCGGATAAAGAAATCAGGACAGCTTTTCTCGATGACATGAGATGTTCTGATGTTAAAGGATTAAATTAAATGGGTCAGAAGGTTAATAGTCCTAGATTGGGAGATTAGTTGTTATGCAAAAATACTTATCCGGCTTGAGAAATATGACACGTCACTTTCTTGACTGTAGAATGAGTTTAGAGTTTTATGGTGAGATTAAACCGGTTAAGCCAAATAAATTCGCCTTACCCCGTTTGAATCTAGATGACGTCATTTAATTATAAAAAAGAAAGAATACTTGAGCAGCAAACGGTGTGTTACCAAATGATGAGTAGACATCTAGAGTTCCGAGTTTCCCTACGAGTTTAGTACGTGTGCTATCTGCTAGATGGTGTATTTTTTATTCCGCGTTATCCACGTTGCGCATAACGCATGCACACTCATGCTATCTGACCTGCCAAGGAGGGAAGGAATTTTTTTCTTTTCTCAACTGTTTTACATCTTTTAGACCTTTTCACTTGAACAATGGCAGATAAATATAACATAAGAACTGCAAGGGAACTAGCAGAGTCATGGAATGGTGAGTATACCCTTGATTTATGCGCTATTCGCAAGTAATAAAGGATTTTAAAGTGTAATTAGCCATGTGCTCCAAAAATTCAAAATGGCCAACTCGGGTTCCATGCTATCCGAAATAGCACGTGCTTATGGTATTCCAAATAAACAATATTTCTCTTTCAGATAACACAGACATGGCAACATCTGTTGATAGTAAATTGGTGTGTAAATGTATTTTCCCCACTTACAGCCAAAATTAAATTAACACA
>JBCAUG010011570.1:0-25337 GCA_038406175.1 Haplosyllis leylae
TACCCCCCCCCTGTGAACTGACAAACAGGACTCAAACTATTACCTTCCCCATCCTACGGATGCGGGCGGTAATGAATTTTTAAATCCAGTGTTGGAGAACGGAAACTAATATAACTGTTAATTGTTGCGGCTACTGACTTCTCGGTATCGGTTTAAGTTTGGTCCGTGTAAATGAACCGTGACTTCGGAAAGTGTTCTCACCGCGGAATTTTAATCCTACCCAGCATTTTTTCAATGCCTTTCAGTGTTTCCTGTATGGCTTCAATATTGTTTTCCATCGATTCCATTCTTTCCTCAACGTTATTCCTTTCATTATCCGTAATCTTATCTTCGACGGTGACATGCTGCCAGTGTTTAGCTCTGATCTCCTTCAATTCCAGGTTACTCAGAGTCATGTACCATCTTTTGGAGTCGGCGATTTGCCTAACTTTGTCGTCTCTGTTTTGCATTAGACTGTCCGTACATGCCCTTCTTTTCGGATAGTCAGCGTGAGAGAGGCTCTTCGATTTCTGACCAGTGTGTGGATTTTGCGGTACGGAGGTATAAACACCTCTTCCACACCTCATAGGGTCACAACAAGCAGTGATACTTCGAAGAATCCAGCCGAGTTGAGCCAGTGAGCTGCGAATCCATAAAGCTTGTTTAACCTGTGAACAAAAATATGCTGGACAGGATTACATTCCGATCAAGTACGAGTATCGATTCTAAAATTCTAATTTATCATTGTTTTGAGAATAATGTAATTTAGGTCACTCTTTATATGGAGCCACTGGTTGTCCGTGTATGAATAAACCCCGAGTAAGAACGCATCTTTAAGAAATGTTCCTTACCTGATGTTGTCTCCAGCCAGTTCCTTCTTTACTAATCACCATGGACAGGGTGGTACCCATCATAGCTATCAACATGTTCAACAGTATGATGACAGAAAGTACCGCGTATGCAATTAGCAGTAATCTGATAAAGGTGCTATTTAGTACGTCCCGCTGAAATCTATCAGTGATATACTGGATGTTTTTAAGGTCACTTTCCATACCAGTAGTTATCACGACAAGTTCCTGGAAAACTTTTTCCACGTCATGAAGCAGAACGTTGAATTCAAAACCATCTTCGCCTTCAACGGAAAGCATTTGCAGTTGTAGCTGGACAGCACAGGAAAATGCGATTGTTATGGTGAGATAAAACAACACAAAGGGAATCATGTCTTTTATAACAATTGACTTCAGTGTTGATAAGAATGTGTAGATAGGCCTGAATGTTCTTGCTGGAATCAAAACTATTAACCATCCAAGGAACAGAAAAACTCCTTTTACCCATGCGTATTCACTAGAATTCTTTTGCGACTGCAATGCAAACTGGTGCCATGAAGAGATGAAGAACAATGTAGATAATATCACGGTCATTTTCTCTAGTAACTTCTGTATTACCCGTGAAATCAGACTCAGTATGACTCCCCTGTCTTCTGTGTATTCATCATATTGTTTGTAACTGGGTTCTCTGTAAGGAATTTCCGGTGAATTGCGCCTCGGATACCGTGTGCACTTGTACACCATGAAAATAAAAGGCACCACAGATAATACAATGAACAGAAATGTTGCATAAATAGGTACAAATATGTCAAAGCTACCCCATACAAACGATTCAACACTCTGTCCAATCACAGCTGTGCTATTGGTCGCGTTCGCTGAGCTCTGCTCATTTTCCACATTCTCTCTAGGCCCTGTGAGATTCCGTTGAACATAATCTGTTGTATTTTTGCTGGCCAATCCCATAATAATACAGTGGGTTATCAGCCACAGAAGTCCAAAATACTGATATATCCGCCACTGCCATTTTGTAATGCGGAACATGGGAACACATTGAAGAACTTCACTGGCTTTCAAAGCAGGTTTTACAGCAGCCAAAATCTCAACAAATGTTGTTTTCTTCCCCTTATACATCGTGACTTTATCTCGCATAGTTTGCACTTCTTTATAATCTTCACTTTCAATGAAATCGAATTCATATTCGGGGCTGAGATTGGTGATTTCGATTTCATATTCGTTTTCATGTTTGTCGGTATTAGCGATACAACAGGACCGTCGTATAAGGCCACAGCAGCTGCAGCAACACTTCGAACATGCACAACACTTTTCATGTGCAACATCTTTCGGGGGCAGCTTGCTCCTAACAAAGACGTCTTCTGTAGTAAGCATAATTGCGACACAGTCTGACAGACCACGGCGGGCAGCATACTGTAGAACTGAGTGCCCTTTCATATTTCGGAGTAGCGATCTCAGGCAGTATACGGCACTCCTTTTGTACTTTTGGTAACGCTCACTTCCTTTATCTGGTAAAGGTACATCCAGGACACTGGGTCCACACCACCAAATAACGGCTACATCAACAGCTTTCTCCCAAACATTTTTGAACTTGTTGCAAACCTCGGGAGATGAAAAACCTCCCTCGAGATACACTTGTTGAAGACAGTCGTGCAGTGGGGTGTGCCTGTCATTGTCCTGGTAAGACAAATCACCTCCAAGTTTTACAATCTTTTCAATCATGTCGACATTGCCCTGTTTGGCAGCAATATGCAGGACGGTTTCCTCGTCCCCGGTCGGATCGTTGATGCGAAGTCGGTGGCCGAAGGTGTCGAGGATGTGTTGAAATGCCTTCATGTTGTTGTCTCTGACGGCCGAGTGCAGTGGGTTAAACCCTGCACTGTTCTTACCTTCATCTATCGGTTTGTCCGCCAAGTACGATATCATTGCACAGTTGGAATTTTTGACAGCCATGTGCAGAAGTGTGTTACCAGCAGCGTCACGAGCCCTCCATAGATCTTCACAGATAATTTTAAAGTACCCCGTCGAGTGATTTTGTAGACTTTCCAGTATTTCTCGGATATGTTCACCCTTCATGCCAGCATTCACAGCAACTGCTATAAATGTCTGCTTGTCGGGGTTTTCTTTCTTCAAAGCGTCACGGAAACGCGTAACAGCTAATCCCGGTGTATTTTGAGTTCTCTCGGTGATAATCCGGAATACCTCTTTGAGACATCCAGACACAGCTGCCACATGGAGAAGCGTATTCCCCTGTGCGTTTTGGTTCTCTAAGATTCCTGCAAGTTCCTCTTGGTCCGAAGGGAGTGTTTCTTGGAATATAGCAACGCATTTTGACTTTGCTAAGTGGTGAAAAACTGTATTACCCTGTTGATCGACTATTTCTCCAGACAGATATTTCTTTCCGGTAGTATCACTTGCGAAGAATTTCCAGAAGTCTACAACAAAACAATGTTTTGTCATTAGATAGCTCCTGGCTGTAACTTTATCGGTGCGAATATCGGTGTCTGTGTCGGTACGTGTGAATAAGCCTTTAGTCTGTAAACTTTACAGACACGGGTATACATTGCAATATTAATATACGGTTTCGTTACAGTCACATTTTTAGTACCGTCAGTATCGTGCTCCGTCTCTTCGGTATCTTTCGACTCAGCCATCAGAACCAAGACTGGCATCACAACATCAGCTTTTTGCTTCAGTATGTACGACCAATCGTCTTTTCCACCGTCCATAAACGTTTGCCGTACATTTTTCCTGAAAAAACAAACCAATACTCTCTTCGTGACTTCCCAATTAATACACTAAAAGCTTTTCATTCAAATCTGCTTTTACAATAAACATGTACCGGTACAGTTTGCAATGCGAGTCATTATAAAGCTATAAAGATATATTTACAATCTGTAAAAGTTGTAAAGAAACTTTTTTAACAAACCTCAAGTCCTTTTGGAACGGTGAAATCGTCCTAACATCACACCCTCCGGCCTCTAGTAGGTTGCGTCTCAATGTTTTAGCATCTGGGTTCGAACTGGGAACGGCCGTGAGTGCATTCGTATCTCCTTTTCTGGTGCGAGCATTTACCGCAGCACACACGTCATCTTCTGATTTGCCACACTCCAGAATAACCTTCAGACATGCTTTGTCACATTTCTTAGCAGCTAAGTACAATGCATTTCTACCTTGGTGGTCTGTGGCATGGAAATCAATTTTTTCTTCCTCTAACAATGCCTTTACCGTTTTGTGATGGCCATTCAAACAAGCTAGCATAAGGGCGTTGTATCCTTGGTCTCTGTCACGTAAATTAACATTGGCATTTCCACAGCAGAGCTTGACAATTTCGGTGTGACCATTGGTAGCACCCAACATTAGAGCTGTTTTACCACAATCATCAGTTTCATTGCCGTCTAACTGTTTCGGATTCATGTTTTTGGATGGGGAACTGAGCCAGAATTCCACCATATCCTTCTCACCAGATAAAACAGCCAACATGAGCAGGGTTCTGCCTGTATCTTCCGTTTTATTTAGACTTAAAATTGCATTCGTTTTTTGTTTCTCCCGCAACTTTTCCACCAGAAACCGAACTATGCTTACATAACCCCTTTGCGTGCCAAGGTGGATCGCTGTGTAACCAAATTTGTTGACTTCCTTAAGGTTTGTTTCCGAAGTTTTCTCCATTATATACTTAACGGCATCCAAGTTCCCCGAAATTGTGGCGCACATCAGGACATCTTCACCGAGTTTATTCACCAAATTATATTGAACATTTCCCCTTGTTAACCCTGTTGCTTCTAGAAGAGTCTCCAATACAGTTACATTACCAACCTTTGCAGCCAAAAGTAAAGGAGTATCGTCAACACTGTCTTTTGCATTGATATCTAAATCTTTCTGCTCGACCAGGTACTTCACCAAATCTTCGGCTGTTTTAAGACGTGTTTTCAGTTGCTGAAGCCGTTCCGTCAATTCAGCTTGGCTCAGTCGTTTTTTCATTTCTTTATGCTTGTCTTCATTCTTTTCGTCTTGTATTTCCTTCTCAACGGTATCAACAGCTGATATGGCCGCGTGCAGTGCTGTGTACGGCACTTCCTTCGTTGTTGCTGAAGAGAAAAGCATACATTTTTTTCAGAAAATTACATTTATCAAAGACAAATATTCAAATTGAGGCATAATGATTGTGTCCATAGATACCCCGACACATTTCACAGCTGTCAAAGCGTAACATATAGCACATATTTCAAACGGAGTTTAACGCCACATGTGAAACTGAATGATTCATTCATATTGATCGAGGTCCGATACCGAGAACCATACTAGCAGCTTATTCACACTGAACCAGACTGGGGCTGATCCCCTGTCCTCTGTAGCACCACCCACCCCAGAACTGAGGAAGGTACTTGTCCATCGGGATTAGTCGAGATTAAAGTTATACACTGTTGTTGGGGACAAATTCATTCCATTCCAATGGTCTCACTGATCATCTGTGTGAATGAACTGTAAGATATAGACCAAAAATATTACGGTTACCATTGATATCAATAGGTGGCACTCTCTTCCGTGGTTGCAGTAGTTTCTTGACTTTATCCAAGTCTCCGCTGATTGCGGCCATAGTTATTGCAGGAGGTGGGTCCTCGCGTACGACTTCGTCGTGAGCAGCCAATTGTCGTACATCCTGCCCAGTTTGCTCCTTGATAGTCTTAGCTAAGACATTTATGATAGCGTTTAATCTCTCACAGTCGCAAATAACTTTAACACATTCCGGCTTGTGCTTCTTCACAGCTAAAAGCAATGCGTTTCTTCCTAAATGGTCCGTGACCGTGATGTCAGTTTTGTTTTGCTGGAGTAACATTTTCACAGTTTCATGATGCCCGTGTACACAGGCCAACATAAGTGAATTATATCCAAATTCTTTTTCAACTAGGGTGACGTCTGCACCTCGCTTGCAAAGCTCTTCCACAATATCCCTGTAACCATAAGCAGAAGCCAGCATCAGTGCTGTTTTGTGGTTGGCATCCCTAGCGTTGATATTTACTTCTTCCTGCCATTCTGTAGACAAAATGTATTGTACAAGAGCCACGTTTCCCGCATTACACGAAATTGAAAGTAAAGTTTTTTTGGTGTCTTTTGCCTTTGCATTGATCTGAACGAAACCCCGTTTCTTTTTGGTGTTCGTTAGTTCTTTTACAACGTCTATGTAGCCACCACCAACGGCTAGGCCAACTGCTGTGTATCCAAACTCGTTTTTCCTACCCAAATCTTGTTCTTCTCCAAGAAGAAATTTTACTATTTCCAAGTGACCAGCTTTTGCAGCACACATCACTGCATTCTCCCCTTGTCTGGTAGCAGCGTTCTTTAGAACATTTGGAGCACTGAATACCGACTTAAAAATATTAAGATTGCCTCTTTTCGCCGCGAGTAGCAAAGGAGTAAACCCTCCGCCATCCTCCTTGTTAACATCTATTTTTCGATGTTTAAGCAAGTATTTGACCATATCTTCACATTTCTTTTCGTCCTCTTCATCGCTTCCAATTCTTTCGATGGCCGTATGCAGTGGAGGAGTGGGAAAAGCTACTGATGATTCTGCAACAAATAAAAATATAATTTTAGGCGCAATTTACATGAAGTGACAGCCACGATCTCCTTTGCAATAATCAAACCAATGAGTTCCTGTGTAAATGTCTGTTCGTCTTGGGTACAGAAAACATACATTGTGCTTCTTAAAATGGACATTTTATTTTCCTAAGTCCCCTATTGTGCTTTGTGGTGGCGGAGTCAAGGCCTAGGGAGGTTGATGTGGTTCAGACGGACGCCTCCCTTATGGACCTAATTATTCCAATATCATGAGGGTTGGCACCCGCACAGATTGGGATTCCCTCCCACAAGAAATTCTGAATTCCCTCGGTTTGTGTTGACCAAAACGTTGTGACCAAAGAAATGCCTGTATCACGATCAAATGTTCCAATCAGTACATCTATATGTCAGGGATTTGATCAAGGGCGCGAGGGTCTAAGCTTTGCAGTCACAAAAATGTCCATGGAGCACAGGGGGTGGGGCAAGTGCAGTGAGCCCTTTAGTTTTTGTGGGTTTGGGGCCTGCTTAATGTTATCTCCGGATTCTGCAGTCTCTATGACTTTGCTGTGTGTTATCAATTAAGAAATATTCAAACTACTTTCAATTCTTTTTGTAGCTTTATTTCTCACAGCAAACAAGTTAACATTAGCAAATCTAGTCTAAACGAGTCGCTCTCGAACTGGGGCTCAAGATGGTCCCCACACATTACTAACCCTGATGGCCCATATTCCCTATGTCTGCTTGTGGGTGTCTGCGTGTGTGTGTGTGTGTGGGGCGGGGGGGGGGGGGGGGAGTCGCCTGAGGGAACTTCGAACGTAATAAATACAAAGTTTTCTTCAAATAATCTTTGAGATTCATGGGTTCTGCGGTAATTATTTTTAAGAGCACTGAAAGATAAGCAACCCCCACAGGCACAAAATATTGCGGATTTCAGGCTAACATTTACAAAGCAAAATGCATGGTTTGCTACGCACGTCTATGTATTGGAACATCATCTTATCCTCATCAAGTCCATGTTCCTGCATGTATGGCCTCACAACCTTCTCAATTGTAGAAGGAATCAATTCTACAGCTACCACATGGTCTAACATTCTGAACGTGAGCGATTCCGTTGTTTCGTCGCAGTATTCAGCCAAACTAAGTCTACAGTTGTAGTTCCTGTGCAAACTCAACAATTCCTTCAAGTGTATGGCCAACTTCTGTAGTCTTACAAAAGGATCGTCATTGCATTTTGACTCCTGCAATCAATGACACAACAATCATTCATATAGGGTTGCCACACTCCGATGAAGATCAAATTCCCTGTGATCTCATCTTTTTCCCTGTGTATTTTTTCTTCTGCCTCTAATGTCACAGGAATATCCCATTAACCATGCCGGGAACAGGGAAACCAGTCTAGTAGCGATATTGGTTTCACTGAAAACAATGGAAACAAATAGTCACTCCAGAATGAGGTTGTAACCTGTTCTTGAGCGACTCCATTGATCAGAGATGTATCGCTGGTACCATCGCAGCGTTTACCCTGCGTTGACGCTTGGTGTAAACGAGCCCTAATAGTCTCAATGTGAAAGTCAAATATGCACCTCCATATTGCAAGCACATAGAAGTTATCCCATGCCATGTAGAAACTTAACAGTGCACAAGCATTTACACGAAGAAATACCTGAGATTTTAGCATCTGCGAATATCCAACAGACAGACTACATGCTTGAGTGGCAAAATCTTTTGGAGTGGCTAATACTCTCTCTGTACTACACTGCGAGACGGTCAAGCATGAATTTTTCAGCAGCTGACACATGACGAGGGAATTTGCGGGCCAACCGCTCTGAAAATGTTATTCAATAACTATTAAGTCATGTTTTGATCCGAGTTAACTTCGACATCTATGCTTTCTCCTTATTAGTGAACAAATAATGTTTGCATCTGTGTATGTGTCAATAATGTTTATGAGTATGTTTTGAAAATTTAAATGTAACTGACGGGTATACGTGGTATTTAAAAACACATCAATCTAGTTTCAAAATTATGAGAAATTCCAATCAAATGGATCATTTTGTTTTTGTGGCACCGACCTTTTCCGTCAATTCCATATTTCTAGCTCTTTGTTCCAGCCATAATGCGAGTGTACCCTGAAGAAGTGGCAAAGATATATTTTATTTGCGACTGCATTACTTGTTATTGTGTTGAATTGTTGGGAAACTATCATTTCAATAGAAAAGCTGAATAATTTGAAAAGTCTAAGTGACATAACGGGGAAGACATATTTGCTGAAAGAACTAACCAGAGCTTGTGGGTGCAATTTTATGACAAAAGGAATAAAATCTTCAGTAAGCCATGGCATAATCTCTTCAGACAAAGCTTCTTCTGGAATATTAATCAGTATTTCGCCTACTGTATCTGCATCTAGTTTGTTGTCCAAGTCACTCTGCAAGTAAATTAAAGATCTAATTAAATGGTATTTTACTGAATGATGTCAGATTACACACGGATCACTTTATTATTTTAAAATAATTTTTCTTTTTGTAGCTTAATGATATCTACCACATACTGCTGTGAAATAATTCGAATAAGGTACTACATTGTTTTCTTTCAAACATAGGAATACAAAAGCAGCTGGTAAAAACTTTGTTCACATGTTAAGTTTACCTTATGTCGTCTCCATATAGTAAATGCAATATCCAACCTGCCATTTGAAAGCCAATTTAAAAATTCTTGCAACATTTGCGCCCGAGCAAACTGATCCCAGTGACTACCCCTAAACAAAAAAATAAATTTAAGAAAAAAATGCACGAAAGTCTTTGGAAGAAAAACAGAATAAAGTATACCTTTAATCTCGGCACACACTTGTTTAATAATTTGGAACAATAAAACATAAAATCAGTAAAGACATTAAATGCCGATTTAAAATAAATATGAATAAAACGTTAAATATATTGTAGCCGATCAAAGTAAAGAAAGAAAGTGGGTTGAATGGAAGCACTAATGGATATTGCCTTCTATGTTTATTCAAAATACTGGAGATGACTGCAGTTAACTTGTTTCACAGAATAGTCAGCGTCAGGGTGGCCACACTCCGATCAAGACGAAATTCCCTGTGTTTTCAAGGTTTTCCCTGTGTTTTTTTTTTGGTCTCAAAATATAACATTTATTCCTCTACCACTGTTCACAGAGATAACTACTAATATTATCACCTAAACTATGATCATAAATTTTATTCCATTTTTGGGTCATTCACTTGTATACTCAAATTTAGTTTTAAAAAGCCAAAAGATTGTAGCGACATTCCACCACAACCCTGGCATAGCTTTTAATTTTTGACATTTCAAAATTTTCCGTGTTGGAGGTAAATTCCCTGTGTACAATTATATTTTTAATATTTTTGGGCAAATTCCCTGTGTCTTCCCTGTCTGGAAAAATGAACATCCAAATTCCCTGTTTTCCAGGTTTTCCCTGTGCCGTGGCCACGCTGCGTATTTGTATTAGTTCTATATGTCGTTTTATTGAGATATCTTCACATACATACGTGAAATTATTTGTCCCAAAGGCAACTTCATAAGTTGCCAGTCTGTGAAGTCTTTCCAGTACCTAATAAAATGTTATTATAAAGATTTCAGACCAGATTTACAAAACGAACATGTATAAGCCTGTTAATGATTTCACCACATGAAAGGGTTTGGTTCAGAAAAGAAATCCAGGATACTGGTTTTAAAATTTATCCATCAAGAGAGAACTGGGAGAGTGAAGTGGCAGCCTATAATCAAAAATCCGAATGGGCTACACTTTTTTGCGCGCCATATCAGAATCCTTGTTATCGCCCACAGTTCACCTGAAGTCATCGACAGATACAGCTTGAACAAGTGGCCGTTTGATGAATGCATTTGGTGAACAACTTGAAAAGCTCAAGCGAAATGAAAGGTTTGTAGTATTTACCTTCGTTAAGAGGTCTGATCTGCACACACCTTCATCGGCTTGACCATTTTGTTGCTTCATGTTGTCATTCAGCTGTAAATTATATGTAATAATTAGCAACATCATGCAAGATATATTTCCCCATTGATGGCTTGTTCACGCTATGACAAGGAAAGGGATCTTTTTTTTTTCAATTTCATGCGGTAAAGTGAAGTAAATGCACAGTGTGAAAGACACTTGCAAAAACGACTGCAAAACCAAATAATTTCTCAGTGTTTCCAGCATTCTGTGTAAGTATATCATTAAAACTGTAGAAGAACTTTGCAATCGATAGTCAATTTACACGTTCATTATTCCCCAGTGTGAATGAGCCATAGAAGACGCCGTACCCGACTTCGAGCGTAATTAAGTAACTCGTGAGTAGAATTGAACGTTGGTGGTGTGGCCTCAGTACAACATTGTACTATGTGTTCATCATCCTGGAAAATGATAGAAAACCTCTTAGCCGAAAACCTATATATTGCAAAAGAATGAAAATTTGGATCTATTTTATCATCAAATCGGCACAATAGAGATTCAACGTTCATTACCTTGATATTTTCAAGACATTGATGTAACTGCGATAAATACGCTGTTACTTCCCCAGATGTTAATCTGTCAACTTTCCACGGTCCAAGACAGTCCAACAAATGATTCGACTTTACTTTGTACACAAGCTGAAACAGCCCCCTTTTAATTAACTCAGGGTTGCCACGCTCCAATTAATACCAAGTTCCCTGTGTTTTCCCTGTGATCTTGCCATTTTCCGTGTTTTTTGGTCGACAAAAAGTAACATATTTTAATTTATAAATAGCCTCTGCCACTACGTAGCCATCCTCTGCTTTCCAAGTAAACTATAAAGGCCTGAATAGATTCACTTCAACAGCCCCCTTAACAATTTACAAAACAAGAGCCAAAAGTCAACAGACCAAGATCATGGGACAACCCAACCAGTGAGTAATTCTATCCATTTAAATTTCAAGTTCATTTTTTAACTCTCACAACTTTCCTTGTGTTGGTGGTAAATTCCCTGTGTAAAAACATATTTTTTTAGCAAATTCTCTGTGTTTTCCCTGTCTGGAAAAATGGACTTTCAAATTCCCCGTTCTCCCTGTGCCGTGGCAACCCTCTTAACTTGAATAATTCATGCTCAAATGTAGACAAGAAGCTTAAAAAGGCTCTTTGGTTGGTTCCCCTGGAGAAAGTTTTGTTTGTATAAATAAGATTCAGTTATCACTTAATTGCAAACCTCCACATCCAGGTTGAACTGTTCTGCAAAGTTCTTGGCTTCATCAAAGCGTTTTTTGTGTAATATTCTATGCAATCGGGTGTCTGGTTGAGTCTCCGTCAAGATTCGAATCCTCAAACTAGCGATTAGGCTGTGGAAACAAAAGGATATTCGTGTAAATGTGCATGAAGTATTGATCATTCAGACAAAGTCAAAAACAAAAAAATTCATCACACAACACTTACCTTGATTCGCCATTCTCACATGCACCTTCTACAATGTAGATTCCTTCCTGTAAATAATCATTTATACCTCAAGATATTAATACCATAAGATATTATTAACTGTTGCACTTGCAATTTAAATTGTCTTGCTCTTGTATTCCTGACAAATTATAAACAGGGTTCCCACTTTTTTCCCCTCAAGTAATTCTCCGACGTTTCCAGGATTTCTGACATTTTTCGTTGACTTTTCCCCCCAAGACTCAAAAACACAAACCATTTATTCCTCCAAATGAGCTTACAATCAGGATTGCCACATTTGAGTCGGTTCAAAATTCCCTGACATATTGCCATTTTTCCCTGACAATTTATTTGATTTTTCCACGTTAAAAAAAAAAAGGATTATTCAGAAAAACAATCAAAAATATCCATCTATGTTAAATGTGTGTTGCCAGAAAGCAATGAATATAAAAGATAGTAGTCATAGTAATAAAGCATTTTGAAAAAGGTATGATGGGAATGCATGCTGAGTAAAGCAAGGCTAAGAAAAATTTTAGGACTTGAAAAAGGTATGCTAGCAAAACAAAAGGTCATCATTTTCAGAAAAAGTTTGGCATGACAAAATTCCTGATAATTCCATGACATTGGTCAAATGGCCAAAATTCCCTGACCGGGAGAAAATTTTGTTTTTCGCTGACACGTGGCAACCCTGATTGTCAATAACAAGAAGCTAAACTTCATTATAACCGCCCGCGTACGTAGTACGAGGGAAGGTACTGTTTTCACAGGCGTTTGTCTGTCCATGGGGGGGGGGGGGGCCCCCGCCACAGCTGGGGTCCCCCCCCCCAACCGGGGTTGGGAAACCCCTCCCTGGGATAGGACAGCACGCGGCGAGCGGTATGACTCTTGCGTTCACGCAGGAGGACTTTCTTGTATTAAAAACTTTTTCCCCCAATATTCAGTGATGACTCACATTTTGTCTCCACCTGGAATAATTTTTTAAAATTTCCATAACTTTTCCCTGACTCAACCAAAATTCCCAGACTTTCTGCTAAAATTTTAAAATTCCCTGACTGGAAACACTTCTCTCATTTTCCCCAGGTATTCCAGTGCTAGTGGGAGCCCTGTTTAAAGTTTTGAAAATCACGCACCTGGAATGGCAAACAAGAAGTCAATCTGGTGAATGGATTCAGTTGTAAGGAGTACGTGGGCTTCAGGTGAGATAATGTACAAATGTGTAAGAAACTGGCGTTGTTCTCTGGTGCAGTGAGCAAGACAATTTTTACTTCTCCTTGGCTGCAATTGATACAACTTTCTGTGAATTGTTACTATACTACTTTTCTATGGTGTGTTAACACTGACTGATCCGATTCCCATTTTACTTCCGATTCCGATAAAAACTCCATAGGAATGTGTAGTAATATTATCGGAATCGAACACCTAATATTAATCCGGCAGTGTGAAAGCACCTCAAGAGGCAACGGAATTAACGCCCTGGTCGCACTGAACTGACCAGTTTTGAGACGTATTTAAATAACAAAACACACAACAAAGTAACTGAAATACCATAAACAGGTGGTTTTTTTCGCATATTATCTGATCAGATATCTGAAAGAAAATGGCTTGGATACTAATTTTTATCTGACAGTGGCCACTTCTGCATATTACTATATGTCACGGTAAAAATGTCCCGCTCTTACCTTGACACACTCTGACCTTGACACACTCTGACCTTTACGCCCCTGCAGTTCAATGCTAAGTTTTTAGTGGTCGTGATGTGGCATGTAATGGATTTAATCTGTCATAGGCTATTCCCCCAGGGTGACATGTGGATTTGTGCCCCATATGCTTAGAGACAATTTCCCGTGTGTCATACCCTCCAAACCCCTGTATAAATACTCCAGTCCCCTGGGACTCTGGGTCATTCCCCCTTTGACCATTGTCACGTAAGGACCTCCCTGAGTTGAACATACTTGGTGACCGTGCCATCAGAGTCCCCTAAGTTACCAGAGGAACCCTCGGGAAGTTGCCAAAATTAGCCAATTAGTCCGAGTTGTCTGTTCACTGACAGTCAGAGTTCATCTCCAAGAGGGAGGTACCCATATGTAGCAATAGCCAGAGCATAACCAATAACCCTAAGCGACTGCCAGATGTCAGAGGTACACTAGTAAGAGGAACAAGGACCACCGTGTGAAGGACTGGATAGCTTGTGCCTACCCTTCAAGATCACGTAGTCAGACCCGGAGTGTTCGAGGGTAAATCGGAGTGCGTATTCGGGATCCTACCGCCCGGAGTCATAGGCCCGTCAATAACCCGCGATATATACAAGCCATATTTCTTGGAAGACTTCTCGGACTCGGAAAGAAAATCGGTCAGTTCAGTGTGACCAGGGCGTAAGTTTGAAATCACTAGAAACTCCTATTTTAAATATGCCTTAGCATAATCCTTGGTCGAATGACGACAGCGCAATTCTGACATCACGGACATATTGTTCCGTAGTGTAAACATCAGATAAACAAAAGGTAATAATAATTACTTCTGATTATCCCCTGTTTCCATAATAATGAAATCTGAAACAGCCATCTTAAATTGTCTAATCATACTCCATGTGTGGGTCGACCAGACACTCAAACGGCCCTAAAATAACAATTTCTTCTTTATTGTAACAAACAATTTATTTAAAGTCCTCCCCAAGATAAGGTATTTTTGTAATTTTCATGATACATCCTGAACATCTCCCAATGGAAGTTAGAAATCAAGAAAGTAAAAATACAAAAAGAACGAAAGCATTGATTGGTTCTTACTGATTGATCGAGAACAAGAAGGCTCCCGTCTTGAACGATTTTGCACTTCTGTACTCCTACTCCTACAGTCAAAAGGAGAACGAAAATTTTCCGATCCAAATTATTAATTTTATTGCTGCACACACAGTAGTTATACACCATGTAATCTGATTACCTGACAATAACATCGATGAAACCTCAGAACAGACGATGGGTCCATCCGATAAATCCCGCCAACAACTCAATATATTATCACCAGTCCCCTAGTTGAATCAGATATAAAAGTTCTGTATAAGCATTCGTAATCTCAAAAACAGTTTGCAGAATTATTGTATAGTTAGCGATTTATTTTAACCAGGTCGTATTAGTTGGATGAAGAAAATGTAAATTTGTCGATGAACGAATCCATTTCCAAATTGTTGAAATTATGAAAATGAATCCTTACAGAAACCAGTAATGGTTGGGTTTTACTTAGTGGTATTGCACAAGTACTTGTGCTGTGAGTAGAAGACACATCAACAACGCTGCATGTTATTTGCTTCTTCAGATCTTGCAGTTTGGTTACGTCTCCAGCTTCTAGAGCTACAAAAGTTTGTGTTGAACCATTAAAACCAAATGTGCCAAGAGTTTTAAGTTTTTTTTTCAGAACTACGTACATATCATGAGTATTAATGGACTATGACGCCAAATTTTCTAGCCTTAGGCTTGATACTCCTGTACAGAGGCTATAAAGCTGAGGTTCCACCATATCTCAAGTATTCTTTACAATACCGTATGTTTTCAGCAAATTTATTGAATTTCGTCTTTCATCGGTCATAAATAAGTTAACGTATGAATCTAACCAACATTTAAGGGGAGGCGGGAACTGATACCTTTTACTATATCAACTAGACGAATCTTCTTAAATTGAAAAACTTTTCCTTTTGTTGTCACTAGGATTACGTTACATGCATCTAAAAGAATAGAATTATTTGATAAAACGGCTCTCTTCTGCATTGATTTCACCACAATCCTCATGCAAAACATGATCTCAATGATAAAATATATCCTTAGGACAACACAATACTCGCAGAAGGTGGACTATACTCTTCAACGAAAGACATCAGGCACGTTGCTGCAAAATTATTAGCAGCATTTCTCATAAGGAGAAATTACACTCATAAATCTTACATTACAGAAAAATTCAATATAAAACCGAGCAAATTCCAACAAACAAACAATGACTGTACCTTCATTACTAATGGATGTAAAGCAAATAGACTGATAGGTCCTCTGTGCAGTAATGGTAGCCGGATCCACCAAACCCTTCAAAAGTTAGCCCATTTAGTACCGTTACGAGTTGTTATATGTTAGTACAGCATTACGCATTTGAACTGCATCATTGAATAAAACTGGAGAATGTCTCTGTGGAACGAAGAACTTTTAAACACAGTGAATGAACTTTATTGGTGGTTCGGTGCCCGTCGACTAGATTCTCAGTCTCTATTATCTTTACGAATATTCTCCCCCCCCCCACCCCCGAAAATACAAACAACTACACGTTTGGTCAAACAAAATGACTGTTTTTATGCCAGAGGCATTCCTTTGTATTTTACTCATGCATGAAATTGAGACGAATAAACCAGAAGTTAAAATGTCTTCATACTTTTGAAAGGAATGGCCGTTGTGTATTTGCATCAATAAAGTGGAGGCATCCATTTTGCTCCCCAACAGCAACAATATTTCCATCTTCAGACCATGCAAGAACGTCGATATTGGATTCTGTTCGTCGACATATATTGTTTCCATTAAAGTAAACATTTCTTATAAAGTGACCCTAAAATCTCATTGTCGCCGAGAAAAGTATTCAAATTGTTTGTCAGTAAAAACGTGATCCGTTTAAAATTGAAAAGTTTCATTCTTACCAAATTCCAATGTAACTAAGAACTTGTGTCCAGAGTTGTCAAAAAAAGAAAGATGTTGATTTGCAGACACGCATATTCTGTCTTCTACTGCCGCTGAACACACCTGTGGATTGTGTTCTACCTGTTTGCAAAATTCTGTAGTTCAGCCTATTACTTTTGGGAAACGTGTGACTTCTCCCGAGGGGAGAACATGAGATATATTTGTGAAATTATATTCAGTGCAGTGAACGGTGGTGGTAGGGAAAAAAATATGTAAAACAAGAAAGTCCTCCTGCGTGAATGCAAGAGGCATACCGACCGCGGCGTAACAAACCTATCCCGGGGGACTTATGTCCCCCCCAAATTTTTTTTTTTAAAAAAAACCCCTGCCCCTCCCAGCCAGGACTGGGTACCCCTCCCTGCCCCCCCTCCCGAGCAGGACTGGGTACCCCCTGCCCCTGGCCAGGACTGGGTACCCCCCCTGCCCCCCCCAGCCAGGACTGGGTACCCCCTGCCAGGACTGGGTCCGGGCAGGACTGGGTACCCCCTGGGCAGGACTGGGTACCCCCCCCGGGCAGGACTGGGTACCCCCCTGGTGGACAGACAAACTGAAAACATTACCTCCTCTCGTACTACGTACGCGGTCGGTAAAAATCGTTCGTATTTCAAAACATTCCACGAAAGGTTCCAATCTCCAGAAAAGTACGGTGAACAAGCCAATGCTTTGAGGCACAAATATTTGACGTGCACAGCAATTATTTCACAGTTGGGTTTGGGAATTGTGATGAGCACTTACTGTTGTCCACTTGTTTCCGCTGTGTTGAGCTCCTGTGACAAAGCCTTAAATAAAAACAATACTGATTAGTTCAAATAACAGATTGAAGAGAAAAGGGCGGCCTGGGTTAACACACGAAAGTAAAAAATAGCCGTGTGACGGGCTGAGGTTGTTCAGGTAATAAGCCATGTTTCAAAATGTCAACAAGAAGTCAAAATGTCATGTTGTCACATTGTTAAAAAGATGTCAAATGTCAAAAGGTCAAACAGCTGGACTTTTCCTTCATGCATTGCCCACACCCTTGCACGCGATCCATAATAACCTTGTCCACACTCAATACCCAGACCCCGCCTGTACTTGTGATGTAGGCATCTGCACATGACCCATAGCCTTGCATGCTAATGTGTGTACCCTTCCTTGCCCACACCCAACACCTCGCAGAAAACAACGTACGCAAGAAAGGGATCCATTCTGGATATGAAATCCAGAACAGATGTCACCAATTACAAGAGACCCCACAAAAAGTACTTCCCACATCCAATGCATGCACCAATAAGCACACAAATTTCCATTCGAGAATATGAATCTGGTTAGCACCCACTACTCCATTCCAAATTTCCACCAATCACTACATCCTGGACACTCCGTATTCAATGACTAACTTGACCCCAAACGAGCCAGGAATGGCATGGGGCCTTGAATTGCTTCTTACAGCCAACTGGAACAGATTCTACTTACATCTGCTTTGGTCCGTAAAGCAGCGATCTGAGCGCCTAAATCTGCTACTATACCCTCGTTCTTTGTTCCCATTTGATTGATCTACAATTTTAAATTTTGCAAGCTGAAATGCAGTTGTCTAAAATTTGCTTTTTTGTTTCCTTAATAATTGTTTGCGTCTTTACCTGGGTAACAAGGTGTGTGTAGTGTTTGTCGGCTTCATTCCCTTCTGATCGCGCTGCTGCGGCAGCTGCCGCCTCCGCTGCTTCTCTTGCTCGCACATAGTCCTGCTCCTTGTTACTCTGTGCGGTTGCAAAAGCTGCCAACTCCTCCTTTATAACACCATGAACCAACTTCTCCAGTTCCCCCCTAATCATTTAAAACAAAATATTTATCTTACGATACTCGAATAGAAACGTGACAGTACTACTAACAGTGAGAGCAAGTGATCTTGCAAGATTAATTGAATGTACTCACCTTTTCAAAGGTGTTGAAACTAAAATTGAATCTGATACAAAAGACAGGCCAGAGAAGTGTCCATTTTGTGTAATTTTACGTGAGCTACTCGTGTTATGATTCGTCCATTAATTTTACTTACCTGTGAGTTGCAAGAGCTGCTACTTGTGCCTCATTCATCTCTTTGCGCTGATTTGCATACAACTGCTGTTGTCTTCTCTCTTGGTCCGCCAAGAGGCCCAACAATATTGTCTGTACTTTATCTTTCAAATCCTCGTCTGTAATATTTGTTCCCTTTGGAATAAGAAAGATACAGACCATATTGACGTACATCACCTTGTTCCATCTTCACTAATAAAAGTTAACTTTTATTCCCTTCAAAAGTGCATACACTTTGGATCCCGAAGACTTTTAAGTGACAAAATTACATTGTTTTATTGCCATCTTACATACAATGCATTAAATCGGTCCAGTATCATTAGTAATAGTCTACCTGTTGTATAACACAGCATCCACTCTCATTAGTGGCCAGTAGTGGGAACGGCGGGAATGCGACACCCCTCTCTCCGATGTAGTACGTGCCTAGAACAAATATCAGGTAGTGAAAGTTTCACCAGGTGGCTCGTTAAGCGGAATTTATTCCAGGGCGCGAGGCGTCGCGCCCATGCAGTTTGAACTATGGGTGTGAGGCCTCCTGCCCTTTGAACGACCATGCCACTTTCCAGCGAGGTGATGCTACTTTATGGCACAGAGATGCCATTTTCCATGCGCCCATGCAGTTTGAAGTATTTTTTTGCTCCCCACTGCCTCTTGGTGCAAAAAGTTTGTTTATGACATACAGTGTTGAGATGTCCCCACCACTTGCAAGTACAATCCCCACCCCATCTGTATTCACAGAGCCGCAAAAAGCCTTTGTAGGTCTCCACCACGGGCCCAAAATTTTGGGGCAAAAACAGCCATCAACCACTAAGGTGATTCTAACGAGCCACCAATGAAAACATTAAATAGAATTTCACTTTTCTTGTCGCAACTTACTAAATTTGGCTATCATAGCCACTTGATCTTGGCCAAAGTTGATCAGAGTTGCCACGCCCCAATCAAGACAAAATTTCCTGTGTATTTAACTTTTTACTTGTGTTTTTGACCTCAAAATATAATATTTATTCCACTACCATTGTCCATAGATATACTAATAATAATACCTCCTAAACTGCAATCACAAATCGTATGTAGCCTGTTGCAAAAAATTTCATTCCATTATTGGGTTGTGCCCAAACTCAAAATTGCCCCATATGTCAAAAGATTGTAGCTACATCCCATCACAAACCAAATACATCATTTAATTTTTAAAACTTCAAAAATGTCCCTGTTTTGGAGGTAAATTCCCTGGGTAAATTCATATTTTTAATATTTTGTTGCCAATTCCCTGTGTTTCCCGTCTGGAAAAATTGAATCCGAATTCCCTGTCCCCTCTCCTGGCTCCCCTCGTGATGCAGTACACACGTTACATACATCGCGCTCAGCTCTAATCAGTCGCACGACCAAGGGCAAGCTGTACCACTTAAAGAATATTTAATCATGTTGAACTTACTTGCTAAGACGAATGGCAACAACAGAAAGAGCGGCAACAGACAACAGCAGCCGTACCGTCTGCGTAGTCGACTTGTTCTAAAATACATATCATCCCATTACAAATGGCGGTTGCGAGCCTAAATTTGTATCAACAACAATTGCATAAACATGTTGGCGCATTCCACACGATTACTGAATGATAACAATCACACCAAAACCATCCCATTGGCGGATCTGGGAGGGGGTGGCTTTTCAGGGAACCCCCAGGGCGAAAATTTCTTCATTTTCATGCATTTTTCAGGAAAAATTTGTCAAGTAATAGGTTGGTGTCCCCCCTTCTCTGAGAAATCCTGGATCCGCCACTGTGACCTAAAACTGGAGAATGACCAACTGACTTCCCGTAATAACATTGAAGACACAGTTAAACTGTAATTTGTAGTCGGTAACTGACCCAGCGTCAATGAGTCTTACAAAGGAAATATTACACAAACATTGATTTACTGTTAACTTAAACAAGAATGTTTACCAGCATTGTTTCGCGCCCATCTGATTCTGTGATTTAATTTAACTGTAACTTTGCTTTAGCTAGGTAGACAGAGATAAATTGATCAAGATAAAAGAGTTAGAGAGAAAATGAAATGAAACAATACGGAGGATAGTGAGATGTGAGGTGAAGAGTGTGATGAAGAGTGAGATGAAGATGATCCAAAATATATCAAGCCAAATATCTACAGTAGTGAATGAGTGGGTGGAATTACAGTTACTCAGAATGGCCTGAAACACATTTTGGTTTTGGAATTTTTGAAATCCAACAAATTTCGTAAGTGGTCACAAGCAAGCAACTGTACTAACGCATAGACACTGCAGTGAACATATAAGTCGCTCCGCTGTTAGGAGACGCGCGCGACTAAAAATCGGTATTAGCCTCTTGGATTAACCGTGTGTAACCATATTAGATTCTGCGTGGGTGATGGTTTCTGTATAGCATTGCAGTCGAACTCTTGAGTTGGAGTTGCAATTTGTCAGTGTAAATAATACATTTGAAAAGTGACGCAGAATTCAAGTGCAAACGTAACGCTGAATCCACGTGCTGACGCTTAGAACAGAAACGACGGCCCGAATGCGAGTGCTATTGCGCAGTGACTAACCTGGACAGTAACCAAACATCTGATTGGACAGCTTCAACAATACTACTATATGCGCCACTGCCTACCATCCAGCACAACCAAGACAACAGACCTGCAAACAGCAATTTATCTATATCGTCTGCACTTTCTTTTAATTAACTGATTTTGCTCCATGTAACAAACGAAATACTACTGTGTACAGTTGATGAAAGATCTTCTGAACAATTCAAATTGAATAAAACTATATCAAAACTATATCAAAAAGTACCACAATACCAGACAATGGAGACAGTAGACACATGAATATTATTTGGATTCTATTGAGTAGCCATAAACCAATGTTGTCGTCATCCGCATCATTGTGATCTGTAACCAGAAACATGTCAGGAGTCTTGTCTTCATTTCCCACTTCAATCTGATCGGTTTTTTCCCTCACGCTCATTTTTTCATCATCTGACACTTTTCCTGATAGTCTCAGTTTTTTCGATAACCGTCGTTTCGCTGCCGAATTTCCATACTTTGTTCCAATGTTAGCTCCAGAAGACCCAAGGGGTCTATTGGTCTCTTCAATCATGGAATAGTCGTGCTGCATTTGTACCGCTTGAGATATCTCTTCATCTGACTGGCAATCATCCACGCGGAATAAACCAGATGTGAATTGCCTAAATCCTAAAGTAATTGCAGTCAATGGGTAGTATATTCCATTTATAATGTATGTCGTGCCATGACATAAAGCATCCCATAGCCCAATTAAGCCATCAGACATGATACTTGGAACACCAAGTCTCGCGGACTTGACACTCTCGTACAGTCCGATCAACATGGATGTTGTCGATCTAAAAATAGCGCCAGGTAAGCCAAACACCATACTCAGTAGTGTACTGCAGCTCTCGTGGAGTGTGTTTATCCCATAATGCAGTCCCTCGATCAGTAAGCATGATGTGTAAGAGGAAGCATCATACACAGCCTTGAAAATGTTGAACAATCCTTCTGACAAGGTCCTCAAGCTCAAGTGCGCCAGATTATACAACCCTTCGCGCAATTTAGTAAAAATGTACCATAACCCATACACCGGTGCTACAACGTCATAAAATATAACAAAATCAAACGGTTTTGTTAGTAAAAATACAACATGGAGTAACTTCCATGACACCACTACTAATACAACAGTAATCCTTTAGAGTTCTATTCACAAGTACCGTTAAAGTCATCGTTTTTGTCGGTAGCACCTCCCATCTTCAAATAGGTATGCAACCAACCCTTTTAAAAAGTAAGAAAAAAACTATGACTTTAACAGTATGTGTGAATTGACCTTTATCCTTTCTATCTCATTGCGAGATCACGTTCAGTATTTTGTTCAAATTATCAAAACAAGTTCCAAAATCGAACTGAAGGAAAATACTGGGTGGATGACTGTAGTCTTCGACGAATAAATAACTCAAATTATAAAAAAAATACATATTACCACCAATGGAACATCTGGACAAAGAATAAAATACTCACCGGAAATTAAATAAATCATGGCAGACGGGACTGCTGAGATTATTTTCCATAGCCAAGAAGACAATGATACTGAAAGAAAATAATATGCCAGATTAAAATCTTCAACTCAAGTTAAATTTCAAGTTTATTATTTGCTCATGTGTTGAAAAAAATTAGGCTTCAAAAATTAAATAAAACAATATTTGAAAAAATTCAATGGACTACAGAGACATTGGAGTTATTCAGTAACACATACAGTTGCTGTTGCTGTCAGTTCGTTGTGTGTTTGATATTAAGTATAACTGCGAAGCTACTGCTCTGACTGGGACATAAACTGAAAAGAAAGGTAATTGGCATAATCTTTCGTTGAAGTGACAAAAAAGTTTGATTCATAGTGTTACTTATTTCAGCGTGGTTAATTCTGTTACTAGAGAAAACATGTCAAGATACTCGGGGGAAACAATTCAAAAACTTGCAGAGAGACATTGTTTGCACGCTAATATTAGCATACTTGAGAAAAAAATACTCAATCCAAAGTTCGCAAAATTACTCAATCAGGGTTCCCACTGACACAAAATTCCATGATTTTCCCATATTTTCTCAAGAAAATTCCAGGTATATTTCCAATAATATTTTCAAGGTGGCCTCTAACTACTTTTGGATAATTGTTCATGAACAAAAACGTACCATTCTTACAATACCCGAAAACAAAAAAACCTACCCTTACAATAACAATAATCACATAACTGACACATTTCCAGAACATGTACAACTCCACCTTTTTACTGAGTTCTTAAATTTTATTTCTGAAAACAATTTCCTGCACAATAAACTTAAATTTTGAGACTACTTGGAACTCCTCCATAAATAATATTAGAATAATTTGTAACCTGACAAGAAACACCTTTTCAAATTATACCAATAATCAGAAAATGTACCCGTAATCTGGACACCACTGACATACTGTCTTTCACACAAATAGTAATGGAATATTAACAAAATCAAACTATGCTGATTATTATCACAGTTACTAGCCCCTTTTTACCTTCAACAAAATATTTTCCAGGTCTCATATAATTTTCCCATTTTTACAAAAATTCCATGATTTTTCCAGGTCAAGTCGGAACTCCACTGGATGGTTTTGCTCTATAGAACTACAAAAATACTGTTACGTCTCATTAATGAGCCGAGGAAAACAGCGATTCTTGAGAAAGCCACTGAGAAAAATAACACAAAGGTGTTCTGTTTGTAGCAGACCAATGAGTATGAAATTCGCCTACACAATTGTGTGATTACACTGGTGATTACGGTCGTTACGGTAGTTATCACTGTGGGAACTACAGGCTCAGTGTTGAGTTGGAAATCATCATGATACATCTCATCATCAGACTCATCTAAAATATCACAAAATAATGCACTATTATCTTCTTGAAAACTTTAGTTAGCTATGTGATAGGTAGACAGATAGTTAGGTAGTTGCTGAGATAGATAGATAAATTGAGAGTGTGAGTTGCTTAGAATCAGCAAACAACACATTTTGGTTTAAATATTTAAAACAAGGAAGTCCTCCTGACCGCAGGAGGCGTACCGCCCGCGGCGTAGCATCACTTGCTTTCTTGTTCGGGGGGGGAGGGGGCACCCCTGTCTGGGGTTGTTACCCATCCTGTCCAGGGGTACCCTCTCCCCTGGACAGAACAGGGGGTATCCCCTCCCCTCAAGAAAGGATCTGGGACCAGGCAAGGAACCTGGGACCAGAAACAGTACCCTCCCCCCTTACCAGATAAATTTTGTGAATGGTCACAAGCACCCAACCGTACTAACGCTTGCACAGACACCATAGTGACCAGATAAGTCGCTCCGCTCGTGAGGCGCGAGACTAAAAAGTGAAAACATTACTTTCCCTCATACTAGGTACGTGGCAGGGAACAATCGGCCCATTTGAATATTAAATCCCTGTAAATTCATCTGCAACACGAACGTAACCGAACCACAAAATGCAAATGGAGAGATGCAAAGGTACCTGTGTAATGATCGTCCGTAAAAGCAACGGCTACAGAACTGTTCATATCATCGTCGACATCAAAAACAGGGCCATCCAAACCTAATGACAATTTTAACATGTAATTGATTGCCACACAAGCCTGTGGAGTGGACTGTAACATAATATCTTGATTACTGATTATTGTGTCAAAAACACCTGAACTGAAGCTAAGGTCATGACTTCTCTGCCTTGGCAAACTAGTCCCCAAGACTGACAATGTAATGAGGCGCAATGTGAACAAACAAATACTGGGTTCGTATTTTATCAGGTTTGAAAAATGGTAATTTTTAACACACAAAAGTTTGTGCTCGCAAGTTCATTTTCTCAGAATGGTGACTCAAGATCCCACACCATTACCTGAGAAAAAAGGTCCTTGTTTGAATATCCTCTCACTACCACGTGTTTGCCTTCAGTTCCAATCCTGAAGTCATGAGACAAACAGCAAGTCTGAAGCGATATATCTTTTCAGACAGTATTGTTGGATACACTTTTAAATCCTCTCTTTACGTAGGAGAAGGATTTCTCTGTCTTATGTACATTTGAAAATAAAGACAGACATTTAATCATAAAGGGTTTATTGTGGAATTTCTAAATTGACAGACAAAACCTCCGTGCCAGTTGTAAACTGTGTTCCTTTATTACCGACCGTGTACGTAGTACGGAGGGAGGTTATGTTTTCACAGGTGTCTGTCTGTTAACAGAGGGGAGGGGGGTTACTCAGTCCCAG
>JBCAUG010011571.1:0-11097 GCA_038406175.1 Haplosyllis leylae
GAAGGGGGGGGGGGGGTGGGGAGGGTAGGGGAGGGGAAGAAGGAAAGGGGTAGGCAGGTCCCCTACCCTAAATTGGTTTGGGGATGGGGTTCCCTGCTTAACTTTGGCTAAAAGGTCTTCTTTCTTGATCAATCTTTCCTGTTTACCCCTTCCTGGGGGACTCCTTCCTACCTGACCCTGCTTGTTGGAAGGAGGGAAACCTCCTTCCTGCCTCCCCATTGCATCATGGGATTCGCAAAATGAAAATAAATTTGGCCTTTCTTTCTCGCTTTCAAATTTAAAACGTTTCCAAGGTTGACAATGAAAATGACATTTTTGTCTCTTTAAACTTAAGTGAGTGAAGTTTCAGGATGATGATTTCTTGATAAAAAGAAAGTTGACTTCTCACCGCAAGGAAATGATATCTTTTGGCTCGTAGACTTTTGTTACAAAGAAATTAGAGTTTGTTTGGCAACTTAAGATCTATTTGTCGAGTAAATGCTTCATTTGGATGTCGTTCATCTGTCAATACACCATCTTCTTCACTGCCAAAGCTCTGGATACACCTCACAGCACGAACCAGTTTCTTTTCTACTGCTTCCGAAAGGACGAAGCTAACTAATTGGAGCAGTATTAAAAGTTTACTCCCAAGGCTCAGTTACATGTACCAGTGTAACGGCCTGATCATGGGCGAATTTATTGTGGAAACCCAATTTTTTGTTTTTACAGTTCACAAACGTCTTCCTTTACCTTTTACCCAAAGGAAATGAGTATTCAACATAGCAATTCTATGTTAGTTTAACATCACTGTTTTAGTCTACTAAACCCATGATGACTTCTCACAGGAAAATCTCGATCCTTCATCCGTTAAATGAGTACATTACCATAATCCTAATCTCGTGATTTTCTGGGTGAATTGATGTGCATTTGTACTATGTGGAAGCACTGGTGTAGACATTTATAGTTTCTCTATCAAGGAACTCTATCTTATCTGGAAGGGTAATTAGACATGTGTAGGCAGTAGGAAAAGTAGAGATGAAAGCCATGGAATATCTGGCTAATACAACAAGTGAAAATAGTGTTAACAGACGGACACTGATACAGATGTACTTACTTGATCATGATGATGATCAATGGGGAAAATAGTCTGAGTCTCAGAGGTTGGTTTGATTTAAATTTTCGTGAGATAACTAATGGCTTCACTTTGGGAATAAAGCAGTCAAGTATATATGTTTCTGGTGTGTGTTGGCCCTTTTAAAGTTAGAGCCTTATTTAAGAACCCCATGTAATATCTTCTGAAAGCCGTCGTCTGAAGTAGATGAAACTTTCAAAAATTCTGAGCAATTGATCAAAACTTATATCTAAACATATTTACACCTTTTATTCTTAAAACATCAGTCACAAAACCTTAAAAAGTTCATGTTTACTTTGGAATAGCTATTCATCTGAGAGATCCTGATTACTTACACACAGACTGTTTTCTTACACAACTGTTTGGATGCTGAATCATCTTTCGTCAGTGTTTCCCTGAACCGTACCTGCAGACCACATGACCGTCAGAGTATCAGCATCTCTTTTACAAATGTGAACTATTATATTTCCATGGTCCCAGTTTCGAGGAAAACTTTTGAGTCGTTTATTAAATCACAGATCATTCAAATATGGAAGATTTGTTGCGCAAATGGTATTAATACAGTTTTTAAGCTTGGAAAGGTTTTCCAGATAATAATTTATTTATTTATTGCCATAGAATTGTACAAAATAGTTTATTTCTGTTATATTTACATCCAATACTGCTCTCCAGTACCAGGTATGAATTTGTTTGTTCAGTGAAAAATTTTCCTTTCTTGCCTGGAGGAAGTAGATCTCCTCTAGTTCCTCACTTCATTTCGATTGGTGCATTTCGATTGGGGCCGTGAAATTGATCAGTTCAAAACTTTAAATGCTTGAATTGCTGTGTAATGGTGGCACACAACAAACACTGACAAATAATTATATTCTCCGTACTTGCCCAAAATTTAATTTCATAGTTGGAGATTTCCGTTGGCCGTGGCGCCTCGCAGACTCAAACACAAGACTTCACTGTATTTGAGGTGTTCAATAGATTAGTTAGGAAGAACACACAATTTATTGAAATGACCTGCGCTTTATTTTTTATACGTTTTGAGGTCATTCCCCAAAACCCTTGCTCCTCTTTCATCCTAGTTTTCCTGTTGCTTACACATGTCTAATTGCCAGTACAGAAAATATCAGTTTGCATGATAGAGTGAGATAGAATGCCCAGAAGCAGCTTTTACTGGTAGAATAGATGGAAAGGTGACAAGTGAAGGTTGACAACCAACACCGAATATCTGAAGAGGTGTGAGGGGAATTTGCACCTTGTTCAATTTATGTTTCCTACAAATCATGACCATTGACACTGTTCAAAGGATTTATTCACTGTTATTCATTTGAGTTTTTCCGTTTTGAAATTGTATCTTAATTAAATTTGTTAAATTTGTTTACATTATTTACTACCAGTATCTACAAATATTCAATTTAAGTGGTAAGGAGTACTGGTATTTTCAAATATTTGCACAGGTATCAATTTTTGTATTGATATAGGTACACAAAAAATGAACTAATTTAACCAATCAAAAACGGAAAGAGATGTAATCTATTAAAATGACTTGAACACCAATTGTGTATGACATCTCAACTTATTTCAAGTCAAGAGTGTGGAGATTTCAGTAGGTTATTGTTCACAAAATGAGTCATTTTTATTTAATGCTGATTAAAAGTATATTAAAAGTATACGGGGGGGCCCAAACGCCTATTCATATTTTAAATGGGGCGGATCCAGTGAGGGCATCAATCCTCCACAAAATTAAAATTCAACTTAAGAAACTTAGGTTCTTTGGGCACCCGAAAATTTTCTGTGCAGGTCCGCTACTGCTGCGGACTTGAAGTCATTTGGATCACGATATCGCTTCAGTCGCGTGGCAAAATCAAAATTCTCAATTGTAACAACAATAAACGTGCTGCGAGCGATGGCAATAATCCCCTTGTGTCCAGGTACGGACTATTAGAAACTCCTCTAACTCTCGATCATCTCAAGATCTTCTCTTGTGGAAACACGAGAGTCTAAATCCTCCTGTTCCTGTTTGTTTATCTAGATCTTCCTGTTAGTTTTGTTAACCTCAGGTTTGTTTTTCTACCACTTGTCTACATAGCTATATCTCCCTAAGTAACATCCCTAACTATATCTTTAATATCTGTATCTGAGCAATAAGAGACCTTATCCCCTTAAGAATCTCTCCCAGTCTTCTGGGGATAAATGTTCCACAAAATCCGCTTTGTAATATTCCCTTAACAATTCAATTAATAATTCACCTTGGTATGAATATTCAATATTCAATGTGAGACATCATATCATCAGATCCAGAAATGAAAGACACTATAATGTTTGCAACATGTCCCATCTGTGATGCACACAGACACAATTGGCAGGAGAAATCGTCTGGGGAAAAATGTCAAAATTTGGTAGTTCACCTGAATCTGTCACTAGATGTCATAAAAACACCATCACCCTTAATGCCCCATTCCCCAAATTGGGATTTAGGCTTTTTTTGACTCACGAACACAAGTTTGGATAAACTGCTACCCTCCCAGAATAGTATGGAGATTTGCGATTTTGCCAGTTTCAGTAGATATACTTAGAACAAAAGTTGGAAAAACTGCAAGATCCGCTCCCTAAAAAGATGTAGAGATTTGAGATTTTGCCATAACCCATGAAAATATGGGGATTTGAGATTTAGGCAGTTTTGGACTCAGGAACAAAAGTAGTTTCATATAGAGGGGTAGATATGAAGGGTAAAACATTTACGTTTTTCGACCATAAGATTGTGATTTTCATTAATTTGTTTTTATTCGGGGGTGGGAGTTTGGGGTGGAGGGTATACCACTTTCGACCTTGGACTAAGTTGTATTTCTGGGGGTGAACGGAAACTATGCTGGGTATCACAGAACTCCTTATATTCATTCGTAGTCAAATGAGCTAACATTTCTGAGTACGTTCAAATGAGAGAATTTTCATTAGGCCCTATTTTTAAATTGACAAAATACATTTCTTTGAGTCTACTTCCAAATGTTATGTTATGACACCTGCTAATTTCTTTCTCCTTTCAGTTGTTATCTGAAAAAGCTGTAGAAACTGCAGCCGAAACAGCAAGTGTAGGAAAGAAACAATTCCTTCGCTATTTAATCATTTGCGCCTTTTAATGTATATCTTATGCTGTTGTGAGTGAGCAATACATTGTGAAATTTTACTAATTGTCTTTACCTTATCATTACTAGCAATCATCGCCAAATATGGCCGCCCAGTTAGCCAATGACCTTTGTTGTACCGAGCATTGTTCAGGTGTTAATGATCAGAATAGCATTGTGAATTAACATCCGTGCAAATGATTGGACAGTCGAAAGTGCGATCATTTCTAGTAATGATTAACATCTTACATAGACTATATCAATACCAAGGCAATTTGCGTGAATCACTAAATGATAATAAAGTATCAGGATTTGCGTCTTCTGTAATAATTCTTATCAGCATGATCACCCCAGTAAGTCTGTATTTTTCATATCTCTGTAATATTCTGTGTTAGAGCTAGGTATTCACAGTAGGCCAAATATTATTACACCTGGATTATCTTTGTGTAAACTTACAACACATTTCTACTCACTTTTCTTAGCGATTCTGTGATTGTAGCAGAATGCTTTAATGTATGGTTTTGCAAAATCTGCATCAGTGGCGGTACAAAACTAAAATTCCGAAAATAATTCTTCCCAAGAAAGCAGTGAGCTTAAACTGGAAGTATCAAACTGTAGTTAATTTCTAGTTCAACATGAAACTTTTTAATTACAACTTCCGAAATCACGGTAATACGTTGGCGTTAATTGGTGGCTCGTAGAGTCACCTTATTGGTTACTTCGATGTTCCCTTAACATCCTGTCCTGCCCCTTAACATGAGCCTTTGGCAGTTTTATGATAATTAAGCAGGCCTCCTTTAGCATGTAGTCATTGGCTGGAATTTGTTTACACACAATGCTGCCATGACATCATTTAGATCTAACAACGTCATGAGACACCATTTGAACTTTGTTCATGACGTCATTTTTTCATATTCAGACGGGTCAGAGACAACTCACTGTCACCAATTTGTCCATTAAAGAGTTTGCTTGCAGATATTTTCAAAATTGTCCATTGTCTTGACATGTTTTATGAGACCTGCGTTAAGAAATTACGCAAGTGAGAAATTACAAATTATATAAAACTTCGCTATCAACTTTGATGATTTTACATATTCTAAGAAAACATTTACACTCACAACTTCATTCTTGGCCTGCCAAGTCAGTTTTACGACATCAACTTCAGGCGGTAACACTGGAAGTCTTTGGTCAAAGTAAGCATCCATCAGGTACGGGACCACAGTGCCTTCCCTTATGACGAAGATGTCCATTGGCAAACCTGCAAGAACAAGAATCATGTTTTCAATATCTAGTAGTCAAACCACAACATTTAAAAGAAATAATTTGACATTTTTTTGCAAATTAATTCATTTACAAGTTCTCCATTAAAGATCCTGAAAACAAAGATCGGACACTACGTAACACATGTAAAACTTAATAAATTTCAATGCTCTCTCCAAATGTTTAGTGCTGCATTGCTACATATAAATTTTATGTGGTCTAAAAACTGAAATGTTAAAATTGAGCAGGTGTCACATCTATAGCAGTTTTTGGGCTAAATAAAATGAGAAAAGTGAGGTCGTGTAACCAAGGTAATTATGGAAACAAATGAGCATCGAAGTTCTTCCCTGGACATACATGGCCACAGAAAAGGTGTGTCTAAAATAAAGCTGTTCAATTGGGCCCGACCTGTTTGTTTACCCTACAGTTCATAATACTCCAATTTACCTGAAATGTATATAGTGAAGCTGATGGTGATAATATTTTTATTAACTTTTAAAAACATATTTTACTAGCTTCTGAAGCAAAAGTACTTGCCCCAAAGATGAAATTAACATGATTGAAGTTCAACCGGAAAATGATATGAATTCCTCGAATCGAAGGGTTCACCACAGTGGTTGCATAATAGTTATTGTTTTTTTTGACATCTTGTGTCTGGAAATATATGATGCAAATATGAAAATGTTCTCACTGTTGAGATGGGATTCGTACAAAAGTAAGATCCACGAAAAAAAATCCTCGTGTTTAGTCATATATATTCACCACCTATTTGTCAATTGGTTCTCAAATTAAATTACCTTGAATTTATTTGAAAATATATAGTCAAAACGATCTGAAAACTACCTCAAAAAGAAAGTACTGAAGTCATTCTTGGTTTTACAAATTGATTTCGAATCGTTGAGCCTGTTTTCCGAGACAATGGATTTTGCCGCTGAAATTTTAATTTAACTTTGAAGACATTCCCTTTCTTGGGCCCTTAACATACACATCATCAATGGAGCCATACAAATAAGAAGTCAATACTCATTACATTCTTACTTGTAAGATTTGTACCATTTACTTTCAGATGTTCATACACTGAAATTCAGTAAACCGTTTATGTCTGGTCCTGTGTGTCATTCTTCTCCATTAGGGGATTTCCTAATTGACTTGCCAATTGGGCAGAGATAGTAACATAACCGATTGCTTGATTAGATCTATGTTTATTCCAGTTGAATGCTAAATCAGTCTCTCATCCTGAGCCAAAAACCGTCCCTGAGAAATCTAAATGGATAAGATCAGATTTCCCCTGTGATCGTTGACTCCCTCACCCCTAATAAAAATCCAACCAAAGTGCTAGATATCAACTGACATTTCTCAAATTTCCCACAGCTTTAGTCTTAAATATATGGCAAGAATAACATTCACGGAAGTACATTTATATAAACTGGACATTTGAAAAATGTTCACAAGTGATTTTTCTGAATCTCCTTTGCCTAATATGGGCAATTGGATCTTACTACCTGTAGAACACCAATCCATTAAATAAACATTTTTTTTTTTTTCAGCTGGTATTCATATTTTTGTTTAACTACTTCTACACATAGAACAATTGGAACTAAGAACAGTTCATCATTTCACTGCACCACCTTAAATACTTTTTATCCCCCAGCAGTATCACCTTAATTGTATATCAAATGGAATTCGACAAGACGAGGTTGTCCAGCTGATGGAAAAGTGTCATAACTGTACATAATACTAAACCAGGACCACTTTTTCATCTGTATTAAAATGGCCCTTGTGCAGTTATTTTCAGTCAGATCTCTTTCAGAGGAGAAGTAGTTCCTTTGTTTGGATCCACTTGCTTATTTGGTGTCAGTATTGTCAATTATCCAGGATTTTAGGCGAAAGTGTTGATAATGTGTGTTTTGACCACTTCTAAAAATGCAGAACTCTTTTTCAAAATTTGCAGAGCTCAAATTTGGTTTTTCCATAAATAGTTTCAAATATTTCAAAATATTTCTTTGTACAGGTTGGACACGGTTAATTCGAACACGGTTAATACGAAGTTCCACTTAATTCAAACTTTACTGTAAAACTTTACTACACACTGTCTTATCAGTTAATGCTAAAATGCACTGTTAATTCGAATTCCACCTATTTCGAAGCAAAACCTTGCCGACGAATCAGTTCGAATTAACCATGCCTGACCTGTAGATCTAAATCTAGTCCATTCAATAGGCAGGTACCAATACTTTGGCCGATTTATTTGCAAAACTAACCCAATTTGTCAAAGAAAAGTAAACCTGAAACCTCGAATTTAAGGAAAGCATGCGATAGAAGGTTGGTATTTGAAGAAAGTTGTTGTTGTTAATTATAATAATAACATTTATTCTCTCTACATCGTTTACAAATGTCAATAGTCAAACACGTGTGTGGTTTTTACAATCTAGAAAGAAGGAACAATTCAAGTCATATTTGACTGTACCTTACGGTGATTGCCCCTGTAAAATAGTAACATATATACATACACATATAGAATTGGATTCTGGATTTTGCCTTCATTTCACGGGTCTTTGAGTTGGAATTACGACTTTCCACAAAGAGTGGAAAAAGCAACACCGTTCAGGTCGAGAAAAGGCGCTCTTTGTGAAAGAGTTACCGAAAAAATTCTACTTGATTTTTAATCAATACTGGTTTAAATGAAATCGGAGGAAAACGGTATGGTGAAAGTTTTTGCATTTATCAGTCGCAGATGAGTGGGCAGTTGTCTGGCCAACTTATTGTTCACTGAGGAGTATCAAGTCACTGGAAATCCCTGAATAGTCCGATCAAAGACCCGATAATGTGAATTACAACATCTGACTAGAGATTACAGCTTCTCCAATCACGCTGACCTTCATGAAGTCTGAACGTTCCAAACACCAACCACGATTTGAACACTATTTTACCAAATTCCAGTTTTGGCAAAAGATACCCATTTATTTTTCAATTTGGAAATTAGGCATGGCAGAAATCAAAACCTTAACCAAATGCTGGCCAATTGGGAGATTCTGTCATATTTAATCATTTTTAAACAGGTAAAGAGCTGGTTCCACAATTTAAAACCTGTGCGACATCAATTTTCTGTCATCCAGATCCGCTTGCTGTATTCATTTGGTTAAAAAAGGTGACTTTTGTAGTTTGGAGGCTGAAACCAAATGATATGGTCGGAATCGTACGACTTTCTTGTAAAATCTTTGTCTTATCTCTGATGAAAAGTTCCAATAAAGTTCCACACAGACTTGTTTCCCCATAAAAAATAAAGGCAACTGAATCCTGTGCAACTGAAATCGACGGTTATGATAACAAGGTGCGGGTTTTCCTTTGATTCCTGGTAGCGATGATGTTTTGAGGTTCGAATACGAGATACTCGCCATTCAGCTTGAAATTAATGGTGGTAATGACTAAAAGAAGATGTCAGCTAAACTGTAGATGACAGACAAAGCGGACATATTTATTAGAGTTCAGCCTAGTTTTTCTGATAGCATACGTCGTCACCATTTCATCTGAAGCTTACGAACTTGGTATCTACCTGGAGTACTCCCGTCGATCTTGGGGTACGATATTGCACTACTTTTCCAACCATCACAACCATTAGGAGTAATGGTACAGGGAGATTGGGGGGGGGGGCAGGTGCTGTGTGGGTTACGCTTCGATGCACATGGGTGATTTCTTTTGTTCTTTCTATTGTTTGCCTATTGTTCTGCAGAACAATTTGGGGGCGGGCAATTCATTCATTTCTTAATCACACATTCACACAATAGATCAAAGGAATTTATTACCCCTTTGAACTTTAATTGCCCTTTAGGGGTAATAAATTACCTAACCCTAAGCCTCACACAATAGATCAAAGGATTTTAACAAAAGAATTGAGAATAGAAATCTATTCATTGCCCCCCACCCCAAATTGTTTTCTAGAACAATAGGCAAACAATAGAAAGAACAAATAAATCATTCATGTGCATCAAAGCGCAACCCCCACAGCCCCCGCCCCCCCCACAGTGGTTTATAAGCCCACTACTACTATTACTACTAACCCAGCCTCCTTAAAGTTCTTTGAGATCTTAGATCTAAGAGCTAACGCAGGGGAAGAAGCCACAGTTATTGCTCCGTTCGTAATCTTGTAAAGTTTGGATTTTGTTTGTATTTTTCTGAAAAAATGTATCCCCCTAAAATTTTGAACTGATTTTTGCCAAACTTTGAAACCATAAATTAGCAAAATCAAAACCAATTGTGGTCATTTGTTCACTGAAGTAAAACTTAAAATTTGCCAGTTTGTTTATGCACTCAAACTAATTCTGTTTTAGTTTTACCTCTGTTTATGCACCCATACTAATTCACATTGCAGTGGCGGATCCAGCATCTCCCGGGAGGGGGGCGCCAACCCTTAAGGGTGAAAGGGCGCCAACCTACTATTTGACCTTCCAGTGTACAAGGTGGAGGCTAGGGGTTGGGAGATAAGAAATCTGTAATTTCAAACTGTCCATGAGAAGGTTCCATTTTTGGGGGGTAAAAAAATCTTCAACAACTTGGACATCAAAATATGTAAAGATTTTTAACCCAATTTGAACCAACTGTTTCTCCCACTAGTTCCATGGTTTGCATCACAGATAAGTATTTTACTGTCTCAAAATTCTAGATACAATGCAAGCATATCCAGTGAAAGTCACTTTTTCCAGATGCAAACTATGCAAGGTCGCAATGGTGCCTGCTGTTGATGTTGAAAACATTGAATCGAAGATAAGTGGAATGAAATACCTTGGTTGGCGGTCAATTTACATCATCAATGGTTATGTAGTTTGCTTTCCATTTGTTTCATTGTGACTCTTGACAGGAAGCAAAATAACTCAAACCAACTAAATTAATGAAATTAATGGATTCTTTTTGATTCATCAAATTTGTAAATTACTTGAGAATTGGAATTACATATTATTAATATTTAAATTTAAGAAATGTGTTTTGTGTGTTTTCCCTAGTGCCTGTAATGGCACAACAATTTATATAATATAATGTCATTAAAATAATGAATAAATGTTAAGAACGATCCTACTACACTAAATAGCGGAGCATGAATGTTAAGAATAATGAATTTTTAATCAAAAACCATTATTTTAGATAATGAATTTGAATTTAAATAATGAATTTTTAATCAAAAACGATTATTTTAGATAATGAGAATAATTAACTGAGAACAATTAATAAATACTGCGAAATATGCTAAAATAATCAATAATTAATGATAAGAAGAATCATTAATGAATGATAACAAAAAGCGATACGTCTGAGTAATTCAGTGAGACACACATCAAAGCTTAAAGATGTGATTTACCAGCCAAAAAGCCATGAGATGGCTGCTCAAAGACATGGAAGATTCAAATTCTAACTAAGAAAGAAGTTCTATTTTGATAGATAGAGGCTCAAAGACACTTCAAATATGAAGACTACAAACAAGAAGAATTAAAAACCATTCAAAGGACGGATCTTCGGCTAGATCAGGACTGAAAATAAGAATAGAAATGTTATATAATAAATTTGACCATGAACTTGTTGCACTAGTTATTGAACCTGTACATAAATAAAACCTATATTTAA
>JBCAUG010011582.1:0-11097 GCA_038406175.1 Haplosyllis leylae
TACTCAGTCCAGCTGGGGGGGGGGGGATAATTAGACTGAGTACCCCCCCTCCCCGGACTTGCTACGCCGAGGTCGGTATGCCTCTTGCGTTCACGCAGGAGGACTTTCTTGTACTAATTTGTTTGGTCTAACAGTTAAACTTATCCCAGATACAAGTAGTACATGATACAATTTTTTTTCGGTGATTAATCGAGGGTTTCATTGCTGGCTCATTCATAGTCAGCTTACTGATTGAATCAGGGAGTCCATGGTATTTTGGGAATAAGCGTTCCCACGTTTATGATAATTAGTCCTACTTTTACTTAAAGTGGAAATTTGTTTACACAGAATTCAATGCTGCGATGAGATCGCTTTACGTGCCAGCATTACAATGTTCAATGACGCATTGTCATTTCATTTGTGTCTTTGACACACGTATGTGGAACGGTTACCTTAGACATAAACAGGGATAGATCTAAGGTGTAAGCTGTATGTAACGATCATTATGAGAACTCTTTTTATTCTAAAAAATTATTGTTACAAACTAATAAGTCAGAAAGTATTATTAGCATTCAGGCGCATACTCGTCAACTTCAAATATTGCCAGAAATTGTCTTCGTTATTTTGGTATTTGATATTTCCGTAAAACCATATTTATTGTTTTGATTCTTTTGAAGATGAACCATTCATTTGTCACTAAATATGCAAATTTAACTGTCTCAGCAGAAGATTTCGCATGTGATGTGACTGAGAATAAGAGCTGTTGACACTGAATTTAAATGTAGCCGTAGCGTAAAATTCTTTCCAACTGCAAACGGTTTCAGTGCATTTGAGAGATTCATTCGACTAGATGACCTTCTTGGCGAAAAAGTGATCGTTTCTGAACTGATCGGCGGGTACCCCTGTCCTGTCCGGGGGACGGGGTGCCCTGTCCTGTCCAGGGGGACAGACAAACATACTGAAAACATAACCTCCTGCTGTGGCAATTATAAACGTAAAACGTATTATATTAGCAAGTAGAAACTACAACGTCCTCGTTCTCTTGAAACGAACTGTTAAAAAATTCACAACACAGACAGACAGACAGACAGACAGACACTCCAAAAATGTAATGCCATTTCTGCATTAACAAACCACAAAGTGACTGTCAGCCAGACAGAATCCTCTCAAGTATAATCTGAGATAAATCTCGCACGAATTTGGATACCAACGTTTATGAAGACAACTTCAAAACGTCTGCTAACCTGGAATTACAAATTAAATAAGCGATTTTCTCTTGATAAACCGGCTAAGCTGTCGAGGCGAATCCGACAGGTGAACGAACTTCAACCATAAAAACTAATATGTCTCGAGTGGCCAAGTCAAGTGCATAATCAACGATAATTACTCATGGTAGGGACGACCACTGCGAACTATTTATGGCTCCTGGATGGAAGGAATTTATGGCTAAAAACGAGAAAAAAGATCATCATCACAAAACTATTATGAGTTCCTGTAGCTTGGTTTTCTTGGGGTTTGCATATGCATGATGCTCATTTGTATTCTGATATCATAAAATATGATGCAATTGAATGTAGAGAAACTTATCTTAAAGTGTTTTAGGAGGTGATTAGTCCTTTTCCTTGGGCTAGCTATACCCCAGGTGGACCCCTGAGATTCATGTAACTGAAAAAGGAAAAGAGAACAAAGTGGAAGAGTTTGCACCGGACAACCCCCTCCCCCTCCCCCCGCAAGAAAAAATATGGAATATCAGTCGTATTCCTGAGTACAAGAATCCCAAGATTCTTGTTCTGATGGGGAAATGAAGCTACTTTTCGGTGTACACATTCCATTTTTAAACAAAACAAAAATCTTTCGATTCGAAATTTGCACGAAGCTGTCATCTACGCAATTTTCAACTTATCACGTGACTTTATCATGTACATTTAAATAGATCTACCACTCGGTTAAAACCGGCAGAACAGAAACGTATTGTTTTCCTCATTGTGTCCTAAAATGAGGTTAATCAAAAGTTCGGGTTTCAAATGACAACATCTCCCAATGTATTCTCTGTAGCAATGGAACAAAAACTTTTCCAATTGTCGGAGTGTAATTCCATGCAATATCAACCAAAATAAGCGTTTTGCCTTCAGATAGCTTTGTAATGATAATTATGTCTGGGAAGGTAATGCAGCTAACAGTCTTTATCTATGAGGATGATCATCCAGGGGCTTATGTCTGATTGCCTTCCTTAACGTATTCACAGCCGACAAAACCGAGTTTGGGTTCTTTTCGTTAGGTCATTCAATAAAGCCAATTTTAACTTTCTTTCTAGGGAACCAGACACAGCAGTCAATTTTTTTATTTGATCCTCCTAGTTGAATCTGTCGGGACAAAATAACAGGAAGATACGGTTGTTGAATAAAGGTAGGTTCTATGTGAGCGCATTTCTTAAGAGAAATTTTACCCTTTGGGAAGATGAAAAACTAACATCCTCGGTTTTACATGAAGGAAGAAGAATCAGGAAAGATGTTTCACATTAATGCGTTTCAAAATTTGTAGACCTTGTTCTCTGCATCATATTCGTTTGCTCTTGGCGAAGAAGAAATTCCCGGGATGACATCGTGGACATTGGTTGAGGCAAAAATGTAATATATATATGCATTCCAGTACACAATGGTTGACATTATTTTGCAGATACAAAATCTTGTGTTGATAGGTTATTGAAACTTCTGCTGTTTTTGACTAAACTTAGACGTACTCATTAGGGCCCAAGTTGACAAATATGTTCTGTCAAAAACCAGACATTTGCTTGCAGCTGTCTGATACACTTGTCTGAGCCAACACTTGAGCTGAGAGATGTAGGATGCAACAGGTAATTTACAAACTCATAAACCATCCTTGAAAATGACAGCTATAACAAACTGGGGGCTTGTTATCCTACTTCTATTTCAACCTTCTTAATATGGAAGAAAACTGGCTGACATTGCTGCTAACAGATTGCTAACAGGAGCAGGAGATTATGGCTAAATTTGGCGTTGATCCGCACTGTAGAACGTTCTGTTGAACACATACCTTTGATAGGCCTGCCGAATTCAAGGTTTATTTGGAGTTTATTACATTTCAAATTGCTGTGTGGGTGTACTGTGTGCTGTGTTTGTGGGCACTGTGGTAATTGAGTAGTTTACTCCTGAACTCAAAGAACGTCAATTCGAATGTTTCATTTCATATTTCAAAGCTTAAATTGATAAAAGGAACTCGAAGGTGGACCAGGCTGGTGACAACTGTCGACCAGTAAAGAAGTAATGTGTTCTTTGGAAAATAGTAGTTCGCCCAGGTGTCAAGCAATCTTCTGTTTATTTGTTTATTGACGAATGGTACAAATCTAAATTATTTTTCTAAAGGTCACTCTTTGTGAAAGCAAAATATAAATTGAAACATATTGAAGACAAAATAGAACAGACTATGCTTGCACTTTATTTAAGTATGGAAATATCAGCCAAATCTGCAATATTTATGGTAATATCAAAGTTTATCAAACAGCTTTGTTTCTTCAAAAATAAAACGTAAAATTCCTAGATTGACGTGAAAGATATTAATCTTTGGTAATGTCTCCGGATATTACACAAAAGTTCTGATTCCTACAAAGTTTTTTGCATTAATGGTAGCAACCATCACGGGAGGGTTACGAACTTCTGTAATGTGCAGCTTCACTTATCATCGCTTCCGGAAATGATTCAATATTCAGGTTTAAGTAGCGGGACACAGTCTACATATTGAACTTTTCATCTGCTTATATAATACGATCTGACAGATACTCATCTGCCATGAATGTCTGATGCAAATAGACGCAATCTCTTCTAACTGTCAGATGGTAATGGAAAAGATCAGACATGACGACATGGGGCGGGATATGTTCTGATTTCTCACCTTGGTGGTTGACATTGATTGACAATTGTATCAATCATTTAATTCACCCAATAAAAAGTTAAGTGGCGAAACATTATAGCTTTTCTCTGCAAAGTGTTATGTTGACATGATATTTACCTACGTATCATTTGATTTCTTTAATTTTAGAGTCAAGATATTCCTTCAAAACAAAATTCATGTAAAAACATTTATACATTGTGAACTTTCAAAACTATAACTAATCCTACGACAGCGAGCGTATTGGGGGATGTTTATTTTCATATGATGCGTGCACATCAAAAGAAAAATTAGTTAAAACACAAAGCCGAAGGATTCCCCTTTTTATCTGCAACAATTGATTTTAGTGTTTTATCTGGTTTTTAATCCACAGTTTCAAGGGAAATGAAGCTCAATCAAAACTTTGCTGCTGAGAATTAAAACACGAAAGCCGAATAGCTTTAAGCACGGCTGTTGTTCTTTGTTGTTTTTTGTCATTTCAGTGTCGTTTGAGTCATTTCATTCAATGTATATTACATCGTAACCGCAGAGACAAAACTGAAATGACAGGAATTGACACAGAAACAACATGGCCACAAGGACTGAAAGTGAAAATTTACGAGGTTGCAAGTCAGATGTAATAGGTGACTTCAAAACATGACATGAAATTCTCCTTAACAGAATATTTAAAGTAATGTCTGATATTCGCTGCAATCCTTTATCTGTTTATGACTGCATTTCCGGGTTGTACCACTGTGTTGGGATACTATGAGTTGACACTCACGAATTCCCAAATGACGACACAATCCACGAGTATTAAAATGCAGACACCTACCGACAGTGATTGAGGATGTGAACAGCTACAGGTCCAAAGTAATCACATTAAAACAACAGGTTCACTATCTCAGCACTGTTTTTCTGCGATGAAATTGCTTTCTTCTGATCTGTTTATTTCAAGGGTTCTATCTTGACAGGTGTTTCACACAATGTTCGGCCTACTGATAGATTCAAATCTCAAATCACTGGTATACTAGAAAGCATCTATTCATCTCTGCGCATCATTATAAGGACAAAACGTGTAATTTAAGTGAAGGTATTTTTTACATTAGCTTGTAGAGAAACAGGAGATCTAGACTACGTGCGAATTATTATGTTACACTGAAGACCAACTGTTGTAGATTACGGAAACTTACTCCGTCGACCCTATTGCGTATTTGCATGAGGGCAGCACCTCTCGGTATCCGATTAAAGTTACGTGATACAATTCTCTGGTAGTTGCCCGCCAAAATATGCCAATTACGTCTTTCCTTACTAATTGCACACTTGGTTCATGAAAAGAATTTAAATGTTGGGCTTTCGCTGATTGGCTGAAAAAATAAAGATGCACATCATCTCTTTCGAAGAAGCAAAATAATGTTGGTGTCCTGAACGTTTTGTATCTTACTTTGGTATTTTGTGTGTGGTGGAATTAATTATGTGCAGAAGTTATCGTAATTGCAATTTAATTCACCATCACACAACCATCACGCATCTATGTACTGAACAAACAGAAATAGTTGTACAGTAAAACCTGTTATGTCTTACGCAAAGAAAACCTGTAGAAAAGAATATGACCATTTTCGGCAATACAAGTTGTACAAAAATCCCTCCTGCGTGAACGCAAGAGGCATACAGCTCACCACGTAGCAAGTGCTTGCTCTGCTGTTTTGTCCTGGGTGGGGGGGGGGGGTATCCCCTGTCCTGTCCTGTCCTGACTGGGAGGGTACCCCATCCTGTCCTGACTGGGGGGATAGGGTACCCCCTGCACTGTCCTAGCTGGGGGGTACCCCTATCCTGTTCTGGCCACGGGGTACCCCCAGGAAAGGACAAGGGACCACACACCAGGGAAATAACCAGGGACTGGGGTATCCCTCCTGGGAAAGGACATGAGAAAAGAGACCAGGGAAAGAACAGTACCTTCCCGTCGTACTACGCACGCGGGTGGTAAAAATTTAGTTTTGTCAGGGTACTAGTGAGTAAAATAAAATGGCCTAATGAACTTCATTGGCGACTCAATGATCTCAACGCCTCATGCTTTTTCCATTCATAGCCTCACAAAAAGTTATGCAGCAGTAAACAATCGGTCAGAATAATGTAGGCTAAAGCTGGAATTCAACTAATACAGGAGAGGTAATAGGCCCACAGACGTAATGTTATTTTTGGAATCATATTCTAGGTGTAAAAGTGTTAGTGTGGCAAGCATTGTATCAGGTTACGATTCTTTTCATTTCCCGTTTGAGTCACCAAGTTATTGCAGCTGCATTTTCAATCTGATCGATGGAAAATGGCCCGGGTCCAGGGAAATTTAAGAGAATTAGGATTCAACCATTTAAGAGATGTAACAATAGAAGCAACTTAAGACAAGAAATACTTTCAATTAAATCTATGGAATAAGCTCCAACATAATTTAACGCAAACAAAAACCTAGTATCTAGACAGACACACGTCAATAATAACGAAAAAACGAGCAAATTTATGGGAAATAATTTTGCCATAATAATGTTTCCTTCGTCATTAAAAATGACACAAAATAATGCATCGCTCCCATCTGTTGCTGAAATCATCCACTTTTTTTAAATGATGGATAAGAGCTGCGTGTCTCAAATATAAATGTGTCTCATTACCTGGAAAGTGTCATTCTTCCTATCTATCAATAATGTTTTAGACGGAGATAATAACTTTCACTTTTAATGAGTTGCAGCTTTGAAGTTTTCTTTCGTCACCAAATGACATTAATTTCATCGAGTAAGCTAATTCGTGTGACGTTTAGTGATTTTAAGATCATTGCTCATTTTTAAATTATTAAAAAGGGGGTTAAAAGATGGGTTTCTAGTAGAATTTAGAATTGACATTTTCGTTTGACATTTTGTTGCTGCTGAATCATCACATTCAAACTGATTTGAGAAGGTTACGTAATGTTAACAAATCTTCATTGATAAGGAAAAATCTCATACCACAGAACTTTCTTAACGTAAAGGTTGACTTTAGACTTATATTCCCTGAAGATAAACATATTAAGGTACATGAGTGTCAATATATACACAAATATATACTATACTGTGTTGAGAGGGTTTAGCAAGAGAGATGAACCAAAATAGACTGGCTGAAAAATCAAGGGATATCATCTCATCTTGGAATTTGTAGATATAAGAAATAAGTTCATTATACAGAGTAGAACAAAGAGTGATTAAATTATTATAAATATTGTCCAAATAATCAGTTTTAGGAATAGTTATAAGTCATTTGTTTTGCCAGACAATCTTGGGAGGATTAACAAATATGTGATTATGGTATAGCAATTTTATGTATTGCCGGGTGGTGAAATTCCCTGCGTTCGAGTTTTTCCTAAATAACACATATCTGAAATTTGGCATTTTTGTACAAAATTGACATCAAGGAGTTTCAAAGTGAGCAAGAAATTAAAGTTGCCTCCAGTGGGCATCGAGCTCACAATACCAACCTTCAGATGGTTAGAAGTCTCATGCCTTATCCATTCTGCCACCCAGACATGTGTTGAAAAGGAGATCCTTACAAACTTTGTTTCATGCGCCACCTCTTTGTGGACTTAGATCATTTCTAGATTCAATAGAACATGTCTTTATAAGAGTCTGAAAATCTGAGACTGGCAAGGAATGACAGATTGGCTGAGTGGGTAAGGCATTAGAATTCTACACTTGTAATGGTTAGTGTTGTGAGTTCAATTCCCACCGTAGGCAACTATATTTTTTGTAGAAAGTTTAAGGCCCTCTTGTCAGTTTAATACAAAAATGCTAGAAATGTCAGATTTGTGTTATCTAGGAAAAACTCGAATGTTGCGTAAATGTTGTTTTGCTTATAATAGAGATCCAGACATAATTTACAAGTTTGATATGCTCAGTTACCAAAGGACTTGTGAATTCGGTAGTAATATTACAGGAAATTACATAAATGAATATTTAACCAACATTTCCATATGTTTCAATGACAGGTGTTTGATTTATTGGAACGAAGTACATGGTAATTATCACAGTTTTTCCACAAATGTCATTTTCACCAAAAGGTCCGTTCATCCTGGGTTGCGTTGTGCATATTGAATATTTTATGATTATTCTGGTAATATTATAGGCCTGATTATTGTGTTTTTGTAAGTTTACTTTGAATGATTACCCATGTGTTAATCTTATGAATATGGTATTCCCCATCGGTGAAATTTCTGCAACTTGTGAAAGCTGAGAGATAATAAAGCATAATAACCAGTAAAGTACAGGCAGATGCACAGAGAGAAATCTCTGCAATATCTACAAAATCTTTAAGGTCAAATGTAGCAATCATTGGAGGAGAAATATATCAAGGTCAAATGATACGTTTAAGGTCATACAATAAAACTTGCCATAGTCAACATAAGAAGAGGAACCTAATTCAAAATCATGATTAGAATATTGTGTGAACATCCACGAGTGACCAAGTGAGATCTCTCCAATTATTTAGTTAATTTCGGATAGTTTTCAATCTGTATCTCCTGACAGAGGTCGGTGAAATAAAATTGTCCTTCAGTGTATACAATTGCCTTCCTCTGAAACAAAAGGAATCAACTCTGTGAAATTGTAGATCACTCTTGGCATTCACAGTGGAATCATCTATCATTCCTCGCAATTCCTGTGAGTCAATGATACCTATCAGCAATTTCATTTCCAATGATTAAGAATGATTTCCTTTGTTTTATACATATTAAATCACATCATGTCTGTTTCTGCTATCAGATGTACTGTGTCATCACTATCCATCAATGCCTAACTACCTGATAACCCCTGACAGTAATTTTTACTAATGTTTTCAATGATAGTACCCTTCAGCAAGCAATGGGTATTTGTTGCAAAATAAATAGGATAAAATGTGACAAACGTTCTTTTGTGTGTCGGAAATAATAATTTCGTTTCAGTAACAAATTAGTCCAGTTGATGCAGGGTAAACACAGTAAAACCAAAAAGACTTATTCCATCAACAACTGAATCAAAAATGCTAAAGTGTACAGTCAACGACTTGGCGCAAAATTAATGTTGGTATCGAAACACTACATTGAAGTTTGATTCCTGTCAAATTTACAAGTGTCCATTGATGAAAAACAAAAAAAAATAAAGAAAAGACATACAGAATCGAGTATCTAATTGTACGAGAAATAGGTCTGGAATGACTGCGGGGATAAGGATCAATATTTTTATTTCATACAAATTGCCTTATGTTCTGTGTACTAAGCAAACGATACAAATGGAAACAACATTGTCTTTGTTTCAGAAATGAGGAATTATTGCAAATTGGGTTATTCTGTCCCAGAATTTACCATTGTTTCTGGGGAATAAATTGTGTTCATCAACGATAAGATGAGAGCTAAATCGACAGAGGCTAAATCACCTTCAAAACAAGCCATAATCCATTTTATTTGACACGATTAAGGATGGTTGGTGGCTTAGTTTCTGACCTGGAAAATAACCATTCATATTTCAATGCCAAATGTACCTTAGGAAATAAGATCTGTGGTAAATATGCTTTGAAAAGTGATTTCAATGAACTAAGTCAACATTGATACCATTAGAAGTAAAGGAATGGCACAAGTAATTCGAGAATGATGAGGAAATTTTGTCCTTCTAATCTATCAGGTTATCATGAAACGGAATGGCTGTAGATGATAAACACTACAATTTTAAATATCAGCTTAAGTTGGCCTGAGTCACGGACATGTGTCATTGCGCAGAACACTAATCTTCTGTGGCCGTTGGAAATTCCATGATTTTTTAGTAAATTTCTTCGTCAGGATCTGTCTGGTGACAGCAGTTGTTGAAAATAATAAAGGTAAATAGATGACTCATTGAAATTACATATTTCTCATCATAGAATTTTGACTGTGGAGCGGTAGGTTTCGGTGTGTGATTTGTGATTGTGTGATTTATCAATTTAACTGCAAGATTTAGACATCCGGTGCAAGATACAGACAATTTCTTGTCCGGAAAAAGTGACTTCTCATATTTCAAAATCATACCAAAAAACTAACTAGGCAATTGAAGCCTTAAATTCTACCTGTTTTGTCCAGTCGCCTTTTTTACTTTTCACCAGTACAGACACTTCATTCATCTGCAAATTTCTTCTTCCAAAAAGATGAGCTTTAAAATAATGCGGTCTCCTTTTTGAACCAACTCACAGCCAATAAACATAATAGCGACTGACAGATGCCCTGCTGGGATATCTGAAATAAGTAAATGTAATCGCTTCTGAATTCCAGTGCGGAATAAAAGATCAAAACATAAAAGTACATTGGGCTTTGCCTTTATACAGCTTCGTGATTTTTCTATCCTGGCTGTAGAATTTCAGTTTGTTCCATTCAGTGCCGAGTTTCCTGGATCTCTTTGTGTGAGGTACAGAAAACATACCTCAGTATCTCAGTATGTCAGCACAGGAAGTTCATTTAAAAATGTTCTACCATAACCGTTTGTACTTCCCACGCCTTAATTATAATCAGTTGTTCTACTTCGGATTTAAAACCCGTATTGATGCTTATAATCTCCTTCCATTTCCGTCTGTCATGCAAGTCGAAATAGCAGCCTTTGATTCACAATTGTTATTTGTTAAATAATAGGTCTTTCCATGGTGATCATTACTACTAAGAATAAACAACAATCGTTAACGGCCAAATTAATACCTAGTTACCGACCACGTACGTGGTACGATGGAAGAGAACCCTGTCTTTCCCCCACCCCCACCCCAGAAGGACCCGGCAGGAAGGACGAGATGAACGAGCAGTCAAGAAGGGGGCCCCACCCTGGCCCAGTCCCCGGCTAGGAATTGTCTGGAGTGATCAGCAAGTCTGGAATGGAAGGAATAGGGACGGGGGACTATGGTCGCTACGCTTTGTAATGTCAATGCGAGGTTTTTCTCGTTTCTGCATTTTATCAGACCGAAATGAATGTACAAAAGTACGATCCAGACGTCAATTTGAATTGAAACTGAAATTGAAATAATAACCTGGCTGTGCTTTTAGAGCCAACAACACAAATATATGGAAATTTGATATGAATATCAAAGTATTCGATCTCACCTTTGCTCCATAGCTTTTTGTTGTTGCCAGATCTTGAGCCCATAGTATCTGTTTGTCACCAATATTTACACTGTCTTGGTTTGTGTAGTAAAACTCAACCCCAGTCAGAATTGAGTGTCCGCCAGGTC
>JBCAUG010011593.1:0-11097 GCA_038406175.1 Haplosyllis leylae
AATATCTTTCCTAATTTGCATATTTTTTCCGAAAAAAATCGTGCAGCAACCCCAATTCCATCAATAAGGTACCTCTAGGAGTCACCAAAAAATACATGCAAATAGAAACCCAAACAAATTGTTGCCCATAATAGTGTCGCTCCACTCCAGTATATCAAATTTCGGGAAACCATGGCTGTCTCTCTTCAGCGAAATCTTAAATCCGCAAATGATATTTGCCAACTTACTAATCATCAGTGATCAATGATATTTAGCGATTGATCATCACAGCCTCAACTGCAGAGAATAACAGGATTGCAGGGAAAACAAGGAATTTGGAAGCTCATTTTTCCAGACAGGGGAAGCTCAATGAATTTGTGTACAAATATTAGAAAATTAGTTTTTACACAGGGAAGTTGCCTCCAACACAGGAAATTTTGAAATTAAAGGGTGTGCCAAGGTTATGGTGGGATGTTTCTGTGATCTCTTAATTTTTTAAGTAAATTTTGAGTTGGTGAAATGGAATGGGTTATTGTGGTTGTAGTTTAGAGGAGATTATTAGTAAGTATATCTCTCTGTGGTAATAGTGGAATAAGTATTATTTTAATGCCAAAAAAGACAGGGAAAAAGATAAGAAAACAGGGAAAACACAAGGAATTTTATCTTGATCAGAGTGTATCAATCCTGAATCATTTTAATTTTACTGCAGTCCTACGTACCCAGAGTAATTATTCCCAAACGCAATTGCATTTTGCAAAACTTTGGAAAAATCTAAAGAAATATTGGATCTTCCTTCATATTTAACCCAGTGCTATTACATTTAATTGGTAAAAGTGACTTTTTCATTTTAAAATATTCAAAAATACAGAACTGTATTTTGCAAAAAATACATTCTTTAAACAGCAAAGAGTAACAGTGTGAAATTTAATTACCATTAAACAGTTATGCTTCAGTTGTCTTAAAATGAAGTGTTCTGAAACCATCAATAGATACCTAAAAACGCCCCATACCTTTCGCAAATAGAACGATCCTACAAATTGTCGAGCAATATTGGTGATTGATATTGCAAAAGATAATAATTACACAAATGTAGTGGAAACTGTTGTTTATTGTTTATTGTCATAACGTGTTCTTTGTACATTTGTTACCATATGTACTATCTGTAGGAGTTCACAGAACGTCTTGGTTATCTTGTGTATGGTGCCTACAATTTCTCAGCTGTCATCGTACTCTTAAACATGTTGATTGCGATGATGTCGCGCTCGTTTGACAGTATACAGGTATCTGTACAAGAACCTTCCTTTTATCCCGGTGTGTGTTGTGCACCTGCACCCCGAGGCGCTGTGTGAAAAGACGCCGTTTCTCTCGTTTTAGTGGACGCAGAGCTGCTTCACCTAATTCAAAATTCAAAAATGTATTCATATTTTTTTCAACATCTTGAGTAATGAAACAGATCGAAAAACTCTCTCTGCTCAGGGCAGGCGCATCGTGCAATCAGACAGAAGTCTCTGCAACTTGAAACCGGAGGAACAGATGCTCATTTTCACACAGTTTCATTTAGTTGGTCACTATTTCCGTGAATGTCTATACTCTGTGCCGCTGACGTGTGTTGCAGGCGTTTACCGAGCGATTAGGATACTTAGTTTATGGTGCATACAATGCCGCCGCCGTCATAGTCTTGCTCAACATGTTGATTGCTATGATGTCACGCTCTTTCGACAGTATACAGGTAAACAGCAATCACAGCGAAAAGCAATACTCACTACAAATGGCAAATTTTCTTCTTTGTTTCAAAAATATCGAATAAAAAAATGGTTTTTTTTAGAAACATTAACTTTTTAAAATTTTACCTAATTTTCGAATGTACGAAGAAAAGTCTTCACAAAGAAAATGTTTCATAATTTGAATTTACAAACAATTTAGGCCGAGACTCGGAATTCCATTTGTGATGTGTTGGTTGTCTGAGGTAATTTTCAAAACGAAATTTTTGCAATTATGAAGCAGGCTTACGTTTACAATTTACCAGAACCCGACGGCGTTGAATTTGGATGTTAAATTTTCGATTCTGGTGATGGTCGTTTCTCAATGCATTTCAAAATTATACGGAAAGTCTTTGTTTGAGCGGACGGGATCACAAATCAGTGGTGCTGGTTTTTAATGATAGTTTACAGTTATCACTTACAGACAATATCAAGTAAAATGAAATATCACTGTTGTTGCTTAGTTTAGAACTAACTAGGCTGGTGTTTTTTCTTTACATTCTTAATCCCACACTAATTTATCGTGTTACATTTATTAACATCTAGTTAGGGTTGTAATACACTGAATAGCGATCAATAACACCGAAATACTAAAGCATGACAAGAAAAGAATCCTGTGTGTACCCAATATCACTAAAGAATTTTTTTTTATAATGTACGTCTGAAATATTATTGACCCGAGTTTCTAAATAACCTATGTGGAATGCAAGTAATTTTTTATCAATAGACATGTTATATCTCGCTGGAATAGACGACGAGGCTTTGTCAGATGGTATAGTAAATCGAAGCACTTTGCTACCCTTTCAGGCAGTAGATTGTAGAAAAGCACAAATCAATATTACCCACAGAAAATATCTGAACATGTCAGTTTGATCAAACGGCCATAAATCAAAGTGAAGTCTTTGTGCGCATAGATTACTGTGCATTGTAAGGCCAATCACATCACTTCATTGGAAATATCGGTTTATCAATTTGGGATACTCATGTTTGATTTGCCTTCAAATGTGTTTACATCGAGTAAACGAGTCCTGGGCATTTGGCACCATCTTAGCAAAACATAAAATGGAAAAATATACGTCCCATGATCACGAACATTTTCCTCTAAAAAGTCGGTTTTTAGCCGATGTTTTTTTTTTTTCGTAATGAGAAAGACAATATTAGTAACAAATAACAGCAAAATCGTTCTGACTTCATCAATTATTGTTGCCTTTAGAACGATGAGAATGTGGAGTGGAAATTCGCCCGGGCGCAGCTGTATATGGACTACATCATGGAGGGTTCCACTCTTCCGCCTCCACTGAATATTATACCAAGTCCGAAGAGCATCGTCCGAATCTTCACCCCAATATACTTCTGTATCAGGTGCGCAATTGCGCTTTTTGTCTATCACTAAAGGTCTGTTTACAAAACACGTGAGTAGCCAGCACCGCACCCTTCAATTTCATTATGGTAGTGGTGACTGGCATTTTGATGCGAAGAATGGGTTCGTGATCCATTCTGCCAAACAAAATATCCATCACCATGGACACAATGTTAACATTGTTACGTGTATACAGACTCTTAGGGGTGTTCAAAAAGTAAGATTTTCAACTTCAGAACAATTACATCCATAGACTACAAATGTTTAGAATACAGACGACAAATGGAGGATTTTACAATTTAGTTTGTGTCTAGATACAAATAATACCACATAATAACTTCACATAATGGCACAAATGCAAATTGCATTATTTTGCATCCATTTCAAATGTTATTCATTGTTTCACTTTTGTTTACAGAACAGCCTGCAAGGGCACAGGCAAAAAGCGACACAAGCGAAAAGGACTGCGCTATCACGATCCTGCATCGCAGAACATCAACAGTATGCGCTACGATGCACTCAATCACGCACAGGGATACCCTTCAGAAGAGGTACTAACCCCCATTTTCATAGTTAATACCCACCATTATTAGAGTTGTGCCCTTTTAATAATAAAGGTGAACACGAGGGATATCTCCTGTCCAGGTCCTGTCTGGGTAGGTCCTGTCAAGGTCCTGTCGGGCGGGGGGGTACCTCATGTCCAGGTCCTGTCTTGGGGGGCACCCCTATCCCAAAATGCCTTGCAGGACTAGGGGTACCTCCTCTCCCCGCCAGACCTGGACCAGTGAGTACTCCCCGCCCCGGGTTGGGGGAACACGCTGGAGGTTTGCCTCTAGCGTTCACGCGGTAGGACTTTCTTGTTTTATTTTAATTTTGGACATTAATCACAACCTAAAACAAGATTATCCAACGTGAATTATCTGCAAATATCAGTCATCTCTATTTTCTTGAAATGCAATCTACAGCAAAGTGATTTTTGTTACAATTGCAGCCACTTCGTCCAAAAGGTGGAAAACGACAGAGACTCGCAGTTCCCCCGGGCGCGGGCAGTTATGAGCAGACCGATGATGACACCGAGGAAGACGTCATAGATCTTGGTCGCATGGAAACCAAAGAGAAGGAGAAACCTCACAAGCGGTCTCGTTTCTCTCTTCATCACGCCCCCAGCAAAGAGCTTTCAATACCAAAACCTACTTATGAGGTAACCTTGACTTGAACCAATCAATGTTAAACATTTTTGTGCACCATTGTTTGCGAGTCTGATGTGTGTATTTCGAGATTGGTGCGTCCTAAGTAATTAGAGTACAATGTAAAGACTCCTATTACAGGCTGTGATGAAGAGTGTAGTAAAGAGATTTGTCTTTGAAAGTCAAAAAGACGACGGTTCACCAATGGAAGGTACTTGTTTCCTAAGTAAACTCTGTGTGGAACAAACTATTGAAGTTTATTACCTGTTTAATTTATTGTTTGCAATTTTCAAAAAAGTGAGATAAAAACAGTTCAAATTTCAATGAAAAGTGTCTATTTCTTTTGGACATTTTGTTGGCTTTTTCAAACTCATGGTGCAGCAGATTTGTTCGTAGCAAGAAACCATATTGTGAAACAGCCTTGATTTATTTGCAGCATGCCAAAGGTCTTGCTACAGACTTCCTTGTATGTCAATTTTGTAACAAACTTTTTGGTGCAAATGTTTTTGTCTTTCTGATAGTTTGTTCCATTTCAAACCTCTATTGTATTGTAAATTCAATCATGTCAAAACTGGTTTATATTTATGAAAAGAGTAACATGTGCTTGTAATCTACTGAAAACGAATTCAGTTCTGTTGAACACAATAATTGAATATAGAAAATACAGGTATAATAAGATGTTCTTGATAAACCCATGCTATCACTGTCGTTTTCAGGTGAAATAGAGGAATTGAAGCAGGATCTGTCCAGCTTTCGCTTTGAGATGCTCAATACACTGGAAACCCATCAAAAGGCTTTGTCTGAAGCAGTCGGTGTAATAAACTCTAAGCTGGATCTTATGTTCAGTGGCGTGGCTGGTGCTGTACCCAGTGGTTTACCAACTGCTCCGCCCCCACCTCCACCACCACCACCACCAGGGGGATATGGAGAGCAGCCAGCAATACCATACAGTGCGCCTTCAGGACAATTTAGTAGTAGTGATCAATACGGAGGAACTGAGTTATATGTTCGGCCTCCGGACCCAGATCCCGAGGGATCACATGGTTCACGGCCAATAACACGTGATCGACCAGGAAGTGATCACAGTGATACACACGCAAGTTTATCTTTTATACCCGAGGAGCGGGAGGAAGGTGGAGGAAATGCGTCAGAAACTGATTCTATGATACACGGGCACTGTAGTGACCCTGATGATGACTGTGGTGTGTCTATTGACGAGGAGGAGATAGTGCCTCAGAAAGCTACTCCAGCAGAACAGAAACCGAGAAAACGAAGTAAGAAGCGGCGATCGTCGTCTACCTCCTCAATTGAATCTACTCCCACTCTGCGCCCACTGACACAGACAGTTGCAGAGGTGAGAAGTCCTTACTACAGTGACAGCTCACCCCTCCACCTCGCTTCGACACAATCGTCGGCCTCGGGAAGTAGTGGTGGTGAACAATTTAAACCTCGCTATATATCCAATACGGAGGAACTCAATAAACTTGTACGCCTTTTGGAACCTCATTCTTAGCACCAAGGGAATGTGCGTGAGTGGTCTCCTTTTTGTGGTTGCTGACTCTTTTCTTGCACTTCTGTGCAGGTTGCTACGTCTTCTGTTCGCACAACTGGGAGTAAACACTGGTTCTCCCGTGCACCTGTCTTGTCTCTGCTTCCATGACTGCCGGTGGTCGTGGTGAACACCCTCCTTTCTCTTTGCTAAAAAGTGAGTCGATCTCCTGTGCACCGAAAGACCAGTCCTATGGTAAGGATTGTTACGCTGCATTGAAGGAGGTACGAGCGAGTACAAGCGTGTTTTTCCAGAGACTTGCAAGAATGTCGTCAGAGTCCAGCTTGGCAGTGACCACACTTTTGTGGCACAAAGTATGAAATTGTCTCATAATCGAAGTATTGCAGTGGAAAGCATTGAGATTCCGAGAGGTGTATATTTGGATGGACGAGCGGTTGTAGAAAGTTACCAGTCAATTACACTGCAAACCATGCAGATGTCAAACTGGTCTTACAGATTGGATAAAAGTCTTTGAAGGCTAGAAAAGAATAACGTACTTGTTATTGGATGTACATGATGTGTTTTCTGTATTCTAACATTTTGAACACTGGAATATCTTTGAGTGTGGGTGGATGTTAGTTTTAAACAGGGTATTTTGCTTTTAAAATCCAGCTAGAATTCACAAGTACATCATCGAAAGAAAACCATTGATAATTAGTTATATCAATTATAAATTACTGCAGAAAAGGGTGTTTCGTTTAAAAAATTTTAAAAAGGAAATATTCTTCTCTTCTTCTTGCTGTGAAAAAAAATCTATAGGTATCATTTAAAACGTGAGGATGAGAAACATATACTGTGCTTGCCACACTAGGTTCTGTTCTTTGATATTTGTGTTTTAGGTAACTAAAGACCTATCACACTCAAAGATTTCCAGGTACTCTGTCTATGCATTTGTGCCCCGACCTGGCGAAGGTCAAACTTTTCAATTTGACATTGTTATTATGACTCCTCAAGGTCTTCGTCTCTGATGACGCTATGAGAACATTTAATGCGTTTCTGTAGCTCAGAAATATTGATTGTATTTCACTGTATTGATAAACGACTACTAGGAAAGTTTCAACATTTTTTCTTGACGAAAATCAATTTAAATGAATTTATGCCAGTGTTATGTGTACACCAAGGACCGTCCTCTTGTTTTATCCTTACGTTGCTTGTTCATTTTCATAACTATAATAAGCATTGGTACTTGTAACAAACTGTTAAGAATACTACTTCTATTGTTATTGCGTATTGTCACAGGTTTATAAAATGACGACATTGATATTAATATTTTGGACATTCTAAATCAGAAATTAAACAAAAAATTAGGAAATATGAGAATCAAAACGAGAGAACAGCAACTTACAAAATTGTAGTTAATAATGGAATTAAAGAATTTTATTTGTAAGCTAGAAACATTTTTCTAATCTAGTCAACTTGTTCTAGTCATTCATCTTTACAAAAATTTATGTAAACTTATACACGGATATGTACTAAAGTACTACACTGAGTCCTATTACTGCAGTACTTACAGTGTAAGAACATTTTGTTGTATCCAACGTGATATCAGAATAGAAAATGGTTGTTTATGGAAAACCCAAAGGTTTTACCTGTAACTTAAATTTTAAAGTTGACACATATCCCTTTGAACTGATGTAGAACAGTTGTATTATCTGCCTTAAAGGTTTATCCTTGTTCCTATGTCTTAACTTATACAGTTTGAGTACTAATGTCTTCATGTAGTAGAATATTGCCAGACTGTGTTGAGTGTTCACTTTATCACAATTCCTTTTACCTGTAATCGTGTTCAGCCAGATATTTGTTATGAAGTTACTTTTATTTTTAATTTTATTTGCTTTTATTTTATTTTTTATGGTTGCGCATACGATAAATTGACCACTTTCTAGAAGTGATTGCTCGCTATTTATTTCAAAGTCCGCATCACAAAATTTCAGTTGTTAACTGCTGAGACATTTTTGTCTATTACACCCTTGTAATTAGCTATAATCATTCTCTATACGTGATACTTTCAACTTCTGCCCCTGCAGTACCCTTAAAGACTATTAGGCTCATGCTATTTATTTGATCTGACATTATTTGAAGTAAATCTTCCATTTCAGTTCAATATTTTATCGCATAAATCTTCCATTTTAATTTTATATCTGTCAGTATTTGTGTAAAGTGGCGACTGAACACTGTAAACTGTGACTCTAATATGTGTGTATCAGGAGCAAAGTGGTCAATGTTTGAATTATGTGGTCCCAGGCAACAAGTTAATTGGCTGGAGTTATTATTTTATTACTTGTTAAAACTATTTCAATTAACCATGTGATTGTACATATGCAATGAAATACTCATTTATCTTGATACCTACTATAACAACTTATACAGCTATTGTAATTGCCACTAAGTAGATACAAGAATTGATTCTTCTCTAGGAAATATTTCTAGAAAAAAATGTTGTGTTATAATTCATTAACTGGTACGTTACCGTGCCAACTTTTCAAACATGTAAATAATAAGTATTGTTATACATTGTACAAAGCAATAAAGTAATAGACTAAAATGTGAGTGCATTTATCACTTACAATCAGTTTGGATAAAATTAGAAAGTGACCATTATTTGTTAGCATTTAACGCTGATTATTGCGATGTCCACACCTTTCTCGTAATTTGTGAGAATCTATGTACTTGAAAAACAAGAAAGCATTCCAGTAGAAGGCATACCGCCAGCACTTCGCTATTGATGGAGGCGGAGGGGACGGGGCCTTCTAACTGGTCAGTCCTTCATGGCTTGTCCTTCTTGGTTGGGGCAAGCATTGTGTTGGGAGGGGGTTGGATTGTAACTTTCCTTTTTTATGATAGGGTTGGGTTCCCTGTAAACAGAACATTACCTTCTTGCAACTTTGGATGCGGACAGTCATGCACGTTTTATCGACTTAATGCTTATTGCTCGCGTAAATTACAAAAGTGAAAGTTGCGCAGAACAAGAAAGTCCTCCTGCGTCAACGCAAGAGGCATACCGACCGCTGCGTAGCAAACCTATCCAGGGGGGAAAAACAAATTTCAAAAAAAAAACAAAAAAAATTCAAAAAAAGAAAAATATATATTTCAAAAAAAATTTTTTTTCAAAATAAAATAAACTTTTTTTCCGGGGGGGGTACCCCCTGCTGGACTGGGTACCCCCATCCCCCCTGGCTGGACTGGGTACCCGCTCCCCCTGCCCCCACCCCTCCTGGCTGGACTGGGTACCCCCACCCCCCCTCCTCAGATAAACTGGGTACCCCCCACCCCCTCCCAGCTAGACTGGGTACCCCCCCCCCCTGTGAACGGACAGACACCTGTGAAAACATTACCTCCTCTTGTATTACGTACGCGGTCGGTAAATATGGGAGAAATTCGGAGTTTGGGGGATATTTACCCGTCCCGTCTAATTCCCCTTTCCAACAAATTAGACAACGGTCACTCATGACTTCTCTTGGTACAGCAATTGGCATTGGTTTTGGGGAAAGGTATGGAGAGCGTCCGAAGCTCCCCCACCCCTCCCTGCCAACCCAACTGGTCCTGAAAGAAGTGAAATATTCTCTCTCAATGCTGTTATTGTAGATTTGAGAGAATATTTCACTTTGGGAGGCTGTTCTGGTCCTGAAAGGCCAATAGCAACAATATCAAGGAGTGAACAATTTCACCAGGTGACTCGTACCTCACGTACAAAAGGCACCTTGTGTACAAAAGGCACCTCACATACCTTGCGTATAAAAGGCACCTTGCATACCTCGCATACAAAAGGCACCTCACATACCTTGTGAACAAAAGGCATCTCGCATACAAAAGGCACCTCATGTACAAAAGGCACCTCACATACCTCACATACAATAGGCACCTTGTGTACCTCACATACAAAAGGCACCTTGTGTACCTCACGTACAAAAGGCACCTTGTGCACAAAAGGCACCTTGTGTACCTCACGCACAAAAGGCACCTTGTGTACCTTGCGTGCAAAAGGCACCTCACATACAGAAGGCACCTCATGTACCTTGCATACAAAAGGCACCTTGCATACCTCACATACAAAAGGCACCTCACATACCTCACATACAAAAGGCATCTTCTGTACAAAAGGCACCTCGCATGCCTCATGTACAAGAGGCATCTCACGTACAAAAGGCACCTCACATACCTTGCATACAAAAGGCATCTTGCATACAAAAGGCACCTTGCGTACCTCGTGTACAAAAGGCACCTCACATGCATGCATGGTGACTTTCTCTAAACTCACCTTGCATGCACCTCATGTGCACCTCACATGCATGCATGGTGACTTTCTCTAAACTCACCTTGCATGCACCTCATGAGCATGCATGGTTACTTTCTCTAAATTCACCTTGCGTGTACCTCACATGCACCCGAGGTGACTTTGGTGCACTATATAAAGAAAGAATTCTGAAAATATTCATCATTTCCAACTTGGACATCATCGAAGTAACATCTCACTGAACCCAAAGTCACCTCACGTGGACGCCTTTCTCTAAACTCACCTTGCATGCACTTTGGTGCACTAAAAAAAAATTCTGAAAATCTTCATCATTTCCAACTTGGACATCATTGAAGTAACATCTCACTGAAACCATAGGCAGCTTGCATGCACACGAGGTGTGTGTGAGGTGACTTTTGGGGTGTGGCTTAGACTTGTCCCCTCCACCACCAAAGGCACCTCGTGTGCATGCTAGATGACTTTCAGGGTGCTATTTACAGGTGTCCCCTCCACCACCAAAGGCACCTTGCATGCATGTGAGGTGTGCACAAGGTGACTTTTGGGGTGTGGTTTAGGCTTGTCCCCTCCACCACCAAAGTCACCTCGTGTGCACACGAGATGACTTCCAGGGTGCTATTTAGAGGTGTCCCCTCCACTACCAAAGGCACCTCGTGTGTACACAAGATGACTTTCAGGGTGCTATTTAGAGGTGTCCCCTCCACCACCAAAGGCACCTCACATGCAAAAGCCACCTCACATGCACACGACATGCCTTTCAGGTTGCAGCCAAGATGCCTGATATGTCCTGTGTTACGGTTGTTTCAAAGGTACTGCATAATGTTAGACATACCAAGGTATCTGCAATCATGATCGTCTCAGTGTACCGCATAGATGACTCTAATACATTGATTAGGTTTCTGTACAGTGGTAGTTTATTGTAGTATTTCGTATTGTAGTTACAGGTTCATCGTAAGATCATAAAAACATGCCTGGTCAGGCCGGTGAGTACCTTAAGTACTTAGTGTGCC
>JBCAUG010011604.1:0-11097 GCA_038406175.1 Haplosyllis leylae
AAGGTACTTTACCTTGATTGGCTCTGACTAACGACTATAGCCATTGGCTACCCATCTGGTTGGATCCTTGTGAGGCTCTCACAGTCGACGGCTGCATGGTACTTGGGACCATGCATTAGGTCTAGTCTTATTCAAATTTTAAATTGAAGGAAGCCACAATTCAAAGTAATTATTCAAACTTAGTCCTAATTCAAAGACTTAATTCAAAGTAACCTGTAATTCAAAGTTTCTTGCAAAGTTTGAGTTACATGTCTTAATTTAGTTTAAATTTCACTTAATTTGAAGGAAAAAGTTGACATTTACCTGTACCTTCACAAGTTCACACCAAAAGTCCCCTGACCCTGACCAAATCCAAATTGCTTCTTAGTCATTTAGGGTCAGATGACCCTTGATCTCATTGGGTAAAAGCAAAATTGAAGGGTGGATTTCATTCATAGCCAAAGTTAATCTTTATTTTCACAAAATTGCAAGACCACTAGGTAACAGTATCTGCGATAATGAAGTATAATTTTTTTGGTGGCTCATTAGAGTCACCTCAGTGGTTGGTTTGTTCTTTTTGCCTCAAAATTTTGGGTTTGTGGTGAGGACCGATGAATGCCATTTGCTGCTCTATGAATGTAGATGGGGTGATGGTTGTACCTGTAGGTGGTGGGGACATCCCAACACTACATTATCTAATCAAAGAAATTTAATTTTTTGTGACCTAGTGTGGTGGGGATACAAAAACCTAGTTTAGACTACACTTGTAGCCCTCACACCCACTCTTTCATCCCTCACACCTCTTACACCCCTTGTAATCCTGTCCTTGCACTTTTTGCACCTCTCACACCTCTTGTGCCTGCCTTTGTACCCCTCACACCTGGCCTTGCACCCTTCACACCTCTTGCACCCCTTGCACCTGCCCTTGCACCCTCACACCCCTTGCACCCCTGACATCCCTTGCATCCCTTGCACCTGCCCTTGCACAACTCATACCCCTTGCACCCACCCTTGCACCCCTCTCACCCTTGCAACCCTTGCACCTTCCCTTGCACAACTCATACCCCTTGCACCCCTCTCACCCTCATACCCTTGCAAGGGCAGGTACAAGGGGTGCTAGGGCAAGTGCAAGGGGTGTGAGGGATGCAAGTGGTAAGAGGGGTGCAAGGGTGTGAGGTCTGCAAGGGGTTCCAGGGTAGGTGCAAGGGGTGCAAGCACGGGTGCAAGGGTTGTGAAGGGTGTGAGGGGTATGAGAGGTGTGAGGGTGTGAGAGGTGCAAGGGGTGTGAGGGATATGAGGGGTGTGAGGGTGCAAGAGGTGCAAGGGGTGTGAGAGGTGTGAGGGCAGGTGCAAGGGGTGCGAGAGGTGTGAGCCACCTGGTGAAACTTTTTCACTGCCTAATATTTTGGTTATTCCGCTGGTTTACATGTGAGTTTCCCTCAGACAGTGCAAGCATAATTACATTACGACTAAACATAGTTACTTGCCTATATTTGTTCTGTCTGGCGTAGAAACCCAGTAATTAGATCCATTCCAAACACACTTGAGGTCATTTCCAACATGAGGCTTCATGCTAGTTGGTGGACACATGAGACACTTCTCATCAGAAGAGTCGTAGTAAAAGCCTGCTTTACATACTGAAAACATATAAAGTTATCTTGGAAATTTCTCGAAATAATTTACTTTCTTGAGCGGAATGGCCCCATTTGAAATACCCTTGGAACTAATTGTGAGCTTGTTTACTGCATGTCTTAGCAGCAGCATCAGGAATGTCTATCATCCATCGGGAAACTTTCTCCTGAATTTTCCGGCTTTCAGAAAGTAGAAAGTGTCCATACCACAAGTATTACTAGATTGCGCAGTCATGCCGTGTGTTGTAGAATTACTTGAACAATTTGTACATGTTTCACTGTTTCCAACAATCAACTTATATGTATCAGGAGCACAAGCTGAACATTGAGTTCCATCCCACCAATAACCAGCGCTACAAACTAAAATTACGAAAGTATCATGTCACTGAGAAAATCCAATATAAAGAACTGCCCATATTGCCGTTAATATGTCCCAATGAAGATGTATAATATGAAATTATCTTCATTGAACAAAATAAACTTACTGCATTCTTCTGGCTCGACTGACCCTAAACTATTGTTGGTAGTTGAACCAACAGGGCAGTTAGAACAAACTGGACTTCTGGTATGACTTGTCTGATATGTATCGAATGGACATGGAACACACTGCTCTAGAGAACCAAGATTGTCCATCACTGCATAGTGGCCAGCTACACAATCTTCACATGTGGGAATAAAATCAAAATGAGATGGTTGTCAAATAAATGCATTTTAAAAAAGAATCTAAGCTGTGAAAGTAATCACAAAGTGTGTCTTTCGACTGATATTAAAGACTTTTCAGCAGTAAGAGTTGGTCTGGTAATCTAAAGGTTATGAGACTTGCAGTAACTCACCGAGCTATTCTGACATTTGCTGGTTGGGAGGACTTTGAATGGACTCCAGTTAACTTTTTAAAATTAAAGTCTATATGGTATGACTACATTAAATTCTTATCACTGGTAGCACAGCTCAGAAGAGTGCAGGCCTCATAACCTAGATTTCCAGTTCAAATCCTATTATGTTTCTTTTTGCTGCTGTAAAATTATTGAACGAAACGTCAATTTCGACAAACATTGTCAACTTCATCTTATTTACCAAATATCCCCTGTTTACGTACAAGTACCAATGTAAATGTTACACCTCAAGTCAAACTGGTTTCCAGTGTGAATTACAGAACATAGTTTAGTTATCAATACCAATTTTAATTGATACTCACAACAATTGTTTCCGACTTGAGCCGTGGCTCCATTGGTTGTTGAGTTGCTTGGACAAGGAGTGCAGCTGCCCGCGTTTCCAATTTGAGCTTTGAATGTGTCAGCAGGACAGGCTTTACAAGTGGAGCCATACTTGTAATATCCGAACATACATTCTGATGAACAATACATACCAATATTTGTAAACAGACCTAACTTTTCTGATATTATTAAAATTTATAAGAAGACATTTTTGACAAGATCCTTAGTTTATATAAGTCACCTTTAAATTCGGTGTTTATTTTATTGAATATGACCCAATATCATTGTGCTTGATCTATCTTATATGACATATTTCACAATTTTAAATCTATGGAAATGTTGTCATTATGTACAAAAGATTGTACAGGATATGATTTTATTACAATTATGAAATACAACATTTTAGTTTTTCCGCTTTTGGTTTGTTAAATTTGTCAATTTTTTTGAAATATCAGTCTTCCTTTTTCTTTTCTAACAGATACAAGTATGAATCATACACCTGTGTCAATATGGAAATATATACATACCTGTTCAAAAATTTTCAATATACCAGTACTAATTACTACTTGTATTATGTATTTACAAATACTGGCAACAAAATAAATTCAACAAATTTTAAAACTGAAAAACTCAAATGGTTAAAAGTTTCTTCAGTGAAATCCACACATACCGCATGTGTTAGATGTTTGGGCTCTCCCTTCGCGTGTAGTAGAATGAACTGTACAGCGAGTGCAGGTGATATTGTTTCCGGCCTGGGATTTAAAAGTATCAGCTGGACAAGCTCGACATTCAGTATCTTCAAAGGTGTAGCCAGCAGCGCAAACTAATATATTCAAAAGTGCCTTGTATACTATTTATTAAAGGTCGCAAATATAGCACCAACCAATAACTTTTCAAATTTATGAATTTTATAACAAATTTTGGAAAGTATACCACATTCCCAGGATCCAGTTTGCTGATCAGTTGTGGTTCCTTCTGGACAAATCAAACAAGTCGTGTCCCTAGAATCAATTGGCTGATAGGTATCCTCTTCACATGTAACACACTTAGTTAGGTAACTGGAATCTTGGGATCTGAATAGTGCATGGTGACCTTTCTCACAATCTACCAATAGATTGAAATTATCAAAAATTGCAAGTCAATACTCAAGTCGTCTTCAGCCAAAGCTATCGCTACTTTTCAGTAAAAAAAGGTGCTTGGGCGTTAACTCTTTAAAAATTGGTAATCTTGCGATAGGAAGTTTTCTTTTAGAAGAAAAGTTTTTCCAAAAGGCTGAGATCAAATTGAAAATTCCATGCAACGTTCTTCAGGAAGTTGGTCCTCGCATGTAAATATGTTTGAAATGCTATTTTTATGTTCAATTTGATCAGAATTTACATACAGCAAGTGTTACTGTCCTGAGTATCTCTCCCTCTGGTGGTAGCTGCTCCTGGACATTGCGTGCAATCGGTGCTATTTCCCATTTCTATTTTAAAACTGTCTTTGGGACATGGTTTACAAGTGGAATCTGCGTAGTAATAGCCTGGTTTACATTCTGTATGTAAGAAGAATTTATTGAAAGATATCAAAAGTTGCAAGCTTGCTAAAATGCATTTATTTTACTTTATGTTCCCAAAATTTTTAGAACCGTCATTGATGTTGTCACTTGCCACAGGTATTGCTGGTCTGTGCAGTGCCTACACCAGTAGTTGTGTTCTGCGAGCATTCTGTACAGGGGATGTCATTCCCAATTTCCGGCTTGAAGGTATCCACTGAGCAAGCTGTGCATTGAGGTCCGTCCGAAAAATAACCAGCTGCGCAAACTACAGAATATAAAGAATTGCGATGCATTCCACAATTAAAAATAATCCACCACAACAAATCCTAATGGACGACAACTGATTAACCTAAATTTAGACACAAAAATGAAACACATTGAACGAAACAAAGTAGAAAGTCATCTGAATTCAGCGAGATTTTTTTAAAGAATAGATTAGACTACAGTGTTTGACAATTTATTTAAAGATGGGCTAAAAGTTCATTGTAAAGCCCATGCAATTAAAAGCTGCCCTACAAAACATGTTCCACTGTACTTAACCAGCACCTACAGACAGACCGATGGACAAGGAGCTTTCATCAGGTTTCTGAAAATAAACCTGTGATAAAAAATGAAATTCTACTTAGATCTACCGCATGTATTGTTGGTCTGCCCCGTGAGTCCGTTGGTGATTGCGTTCGTATGGCACGGTGTACAAGGCTCGGCACTTGTGGTGGATTTCCATGTATTGACTGCGCACTCAAAACAAGCTGTTCTACCAGGATTCATTGTGAAACCAGCATCACAGACTGGATGATTAAACATAAAATTAGAATGCATTTCGTTGTTATCATAATTTTCAGTCTCTATTCCATCCCAGAATTTAAATTTCTTAAATATGAGGCTTGCCCATCAAGGTAAACAAAATGTGAAAATGAAACAATTCGAACTGTATCAATTTTCATTGTGCCATTTTCTACTAATTGGGGGAAGCGTATGCAATCTGACTGGAATCTGTCGACGTTTTAATTAGACAGCGTTTTGTAATATTTTACAACAAACTTTAAAATGTAACCTGATGAACAGTACAACTTGAACATACCACATGTATCTCTCTGCTGCGTATGTTTCCCTTGTGTGTGTGATCCAGTTGGGCACATTTTGCACGGAAATTTGACTATTTGATCACTGTAAGAATCAACTGCACAAGGGTAACAGTCCCTTGACGTTCCGTTGTAACCGTAGCCTTTTTCGCATCCTTGTAAGAGATGAAATAAAATATTTTATTCAAGAATACAAATGTTCACAGCATGCCTTCACGTAATTTTCGGAGGAAAGGAGACAACACATCATTCAAATTCAGAATGCCTTTTATGACATACCACAGGTATCACTCATTTGGCCAATATCAGGTGTAACAAGAGGTGTTGGACACTGCGTACAGTTGTATAAGTTCCCTGGAAAGCGAATATGAAAGCACAATGTTCACCCTAGTAATTTATGTATCTATTGCTGTCTTGAAATTTGTATTGATAAAGGAAGTTCCAATTACCTCTTATTGACTTGAATGTGTTTAGTGGACATATCACACAGCTAGTGTTGTCACTCTTCATGTAGTAACCCTCGTCACATTCTACAGTTGTTTGGCATCAATAAAATGGACAATTTTCAGTCTCTTTCTTTCCGATATAAAAGTTATTTTAACCACATTATTATCGCCCTTAGAATTTTGTTGAATGTAATAAAGCCATGACGGTCATGACTCTTACTTCGACAATTTGACGGGTTTTTTGATGTGATAGCTTAATTACCACATGTATTAGATGTTTGTTGCGTAGCCCCGTTGGTGGTAGCCAAGGGAATACAGGGCGTACACGCGCCATTGCCATCGGCCTCCTTGTATGTGTCCTCTGGACAAACCAGACATTGTCCATTATGTAAGTATCTCCCCGGCAGACACTCTAAAATGTCAGTTTATTTCACATATTTTGTGACGGGAAATTGTACTATATGCTTATTGTATTAGAATTAGAATATTGTGCTTTACTCACCGCATGTGTTACCCGTCTGTCCGTCTTGGCCCCATGTTGTGGAGTGTTCTGGACACTGGGTACAAGCTCCGTTCCCTTTAGTTGCCTTGTAGGTATTTACGGAGCAGTTCACGCATTTCCAGCTCTGGGAATCTAACATCATTCCAGCCGGACACACTGAGAAAATACAATATTACGAAGGCTTTTTTCTCAGCAGAAGAATATGAATCCAAAATTGATTAGGTTCAAATTTATCTACATCAGAAATTGGTCCAATTAGGGTAAAGAGATCCAGAGTGTGGTATCACTTGAAGTCGTGCTATTGATGACAACGAAGTAAGAGAATTCATACAGCACTCAAATGATCCTGTTTCACCATCCGTATTTGCTCCTTCAGGGCATCTTGTACAGTTCGTGTTTCTGGAGTCTGTTTCCTGATAAGTATCCACTTCACATTGGACGCATTTCACCATTTCAGTAGAGTTGAAAATAGCATAGTGCCCCATTTTACAATCTATAAAGCGATTGATATGCCAAATGAAACAAAGTGGAATCATTTTAGAGAACAGAACATATTTGGGTATTGTCATTGATACATGTATTTCTCAAATCATACCACACGTGTTGTTGGTTTGTGCTGTTCTTCCGCTGGTCGTTGAGTCGGAAGGACATGGTTCGCAGCTTTGGTCGTTCCCGAGTTTAGTCTTAAATGTGTCTATGGGACATGGGACACATGTGTCAGCTGACATGTAGTACCCAGGAATACATTCTATTTCCAATAAAATAAGATACTATCACAATCGAATCATTTCCAATAGCATCAGAAATGTAAAGAGAAGTCTTTATCAAATGTAATTATGAAATGTTTGAGTATACCATCAACTTGGTACCAACAATCTCTAGTACAAAAGAAAATTCTTTGTGGGATGGGTCTACATTATAATTATGGCTCAGCTAAACAACACCCAAATTCACACAAACCACATGTGTTATTTGTTTGTGCTGTTTGTCTATTTGTCGTTGAATGTTGCGAACATGCTGTACAATCTTCATAGCCGAACTCAGATTTCCAGGAATCAGCTGGACATTCCTCGCACGCCGTCTTTTCGTTATTTAGAGTGAAGCCAGGATCACACACTGTGAAATAATGAAAAACAAATCAACATTTTAGTCATAAAAATCTTTTTTAAGAACAGCCTTTCTATTCAAAGCAACCGAATTCAAAGGCAGGAATCATTTATGTGTTTGCAATGGATAGTATTTTTACGTGCAAAGAAGCACTTTTTCCAGAAGGGATAAAAGTAGTGGAAATATTACCATATTATTAATCGCATGGTTACCATAAATATTTATCAGTCCTAATAAAAAAATGCAGCACTCAAAACTGTCAAGAGACAATGCAACAATTTTTATTAGAAGAGAAACAATTTTATCTCGAGTTCCGGATGAAGACAAAAGGAAGTTACGGTCCATAAATGAAACTTTAACCGGCAAATGAAAGTCGTCTAGTGCAATGTTTCCTTGTTCTTTTACATTGCAGAAGCTAAAATATAATCCATCCTTTAAATTGGGTTTGCTCAAAGAATATCTTGGGTTTGCTTTAGCACTGTTTAAACTCGCTTACATACCACAGGTGTCATTGGTTTGACCATCGTTTCCATTTGTGTGAGCGCCAATGGGACACGACATGCAAGCTGTTCGGTTGGCTTTCCAGTTATAACTATTTGCAGGGCATATGTCACACTTTTCGGTACTGATATTGTAGCCATAACCTGGTCTACAACCTGTCAGTGCAGAAAGATATCTCATTGTTTCCATAATTACATTTAACATTCCATTTCCGAGAAAATTATTTGACAATTTATTGAAATGTATCAAAGAATGTCATTTATGACCGTGAACCTGTGACCATCACAAATTACAAACATTCATACCACAAGTGTCTTCAGTCTGTCCATCGTCTTCTGTGATTAAATCTTCTGGACAGGATGTGCAATTCTGAACTCCTGAACAAAAGAAAGTATTTACAATTTTGTACAGGAAAACAATGGCAGTACTTCTGAGTAAGAATAATGTTAATAATTGCATAAGTCCTATTTTGCCCTTTTTATGTAGGCAATAATGTGTATGGAAATTATCTGTATTTGAATAATTTAATACCTCTGACCGATTTAAAAGAATTCTTTTGACATGTCAGACACGTTGTTCCATTTGAAGATAGAAAATAACCAGGTTCACATTCTGGAATGGAACATATGAATATTTAATTTGTTTCACTGGAATCAGCTTTGTAGGGCATGTCCATAATGAATTCTCAAATGTGATTCAATGAACATAAAACAAAAATAACAAAACAAATGACTGAAATCAACAAAGACCAGAGATGGATGGAAACATTCTAATATTGTCACAATATTTCCATTAATTCAAGTTTGGGTTTATTGTAAAGATTTAAAATATATGTCAACTGAACTCTACAATGAAACAATAAATTTCTAGCATCTCATCGATTTACTTCCCTGAACTGACCTATTGTTATCATCTGTGCCGAAAATGAAACCATCTAAACAAAGGAACACCTTTTAATTTTCAGAAGAACTTTCTGGCACCATCAATAATTTTATATGTCAAACTAATTATCTTTCACATAAATGTTTCATTACGGTCCTTTCACTGCAATACTGTCTGCGTTTAATCGTTTCAGCGCAATGAATGATTTAAATCGGCGGCGCCTATGGATTCAAAGTAAATAAGCTTGTCAAATCGAATTTTGCGTCACTACATTTCAAAGTCATATAAATCATCGCTGTATTTATGTGAAGTTGGAAGAAGGCAATGAATAACGTATTCTCATAAAGTAAGCGTGAAACAATCTGTCACAGATAATCGCACGCAAAGTGGCAGCCATTGTCCTTGACATAATGTTACTTAAATTATTTACAAAACATTTTTGTAATTGAGTCATAAAAAGGCACGAACAAAATACGTTAATTTTATATTTGTCCCCTGAGATAGATATAAGGTAAACCAGTCTACCGTTTGTCAATTAACCTGATTAAACTCAATGTCTGGAAAAAACTGAACTCGTGTGACATTGATCCTTCAAAGTTTAAAATTTAATACGTATTGGATTCATAATCTCTTTTCAAAAAAACAAAATAAACGGTAATGCGGCTCTATGTGAGTCACGAAGAAAACTAGGACTCACCACATGTATTTGTTTCCTGTCCGGTCTGATCATTGGTATTCGCCAGAAACGGACAAGGTGTACATTCTTCACCAAGGCTCATGCTTTCCTTGTAGGAATCTACCGGACACTTCACACACTGGGGTTTATCACAGGTTGGAGTGTTACAGAAGTGCCATCCGGCCGAGCAAACTGCAGTAAAATAAAACAAAAATGATGAAGTTGCATGAATCTATTTTTTGTTTCCAGGTTTCACAGCTGTGGTCCTGATCATCACCAAGATTAAATCTAGGTCTTGGAATTCGACCATAAATTGATTAAACTTGACCATAAATAATGTTAAAATGATATGATTAATAAATTCAGACAAGCACTGCCGAAGAAACAGATATAGAAAAATCGGAGCATGTTGGCGAAAATTTGTCAGTTTAACAAAGTAGCCTGTGTTTTATACTGTGTTTTAGTATTGGTTTCAAAAGACAGATTATCGACTGAAATGTTTCTATTTTCCTGGGAATCATTTGTCACATATGTAAATTTTCATTTTTCCTTTGGCATTTCTGTCATTAGGAATCTTTTAGCAACGAGTTAAATCAACATATGGCAGTGAAGCGTGCTGAAAATTCTGTGCAGTTTTGCAAAAAAAAATCGAATATTTCAGTTAAAAGAACTATTTTTCATCAAACTATTGATATACGTCAGCTGTAATTACAAGCATCGCTTCGTAAAAACGTTTTAACGCATTGCTGCAGGATAATTACCGACCACGTACGTAGTACGATGGAAGGTAATGTTTTCAGATGTGCATGTCCTTCTGTTCATGGCTGCTGGGGTATACATCCTGTCCAGATCACCCTGTCTTTCGAGGGGCGCACAGTCCACAGGGTTACCTTACCCACTCCCCTCTCTTGGAAACTATGACCTTATCCCCTTCCCAGACAGGGTGACCCTGCCCCATCACAGGGTGATTCTACCCCTCCCCCCGGGCAGGGTGACCCTACCCCTTCCCCCCAAAAGAGAGATCCTACCCTCTTTCCAAGAGGGTAAGCCTATGTCTCCCCTCAGACATGGTGACCCATATGGAAGGACCAGGCAGGAAAGATAACCTGCCCCTACCCCCACCCCCAAGCTAGGTCTGGTCTAGTACAATCAGCAAGCCTGGGACGGAGGCCTTGTAATGTTAATGGAGGCTGTCTTGTTAGTCTCCACAAGGAGGCTATCTGTGATGCACTCACTCTGACTGGGTGGATAATTTTCTTGTCAAATTTTTTAGTTCACCCCAAAATCTCATTTGGTTTTCAGAAGATTTGGACTCAGCATCAAAAGCTGATTGGTGGACCACCCCCCCCCCCCATCCACCACCATAATGGAACTTTGGGTTTTTAGCCCCCATCCACTACCATAATGGAACTTTGGGTTTTTAGCAGATTTGGACTCAGCATCAAAAGTTTATTGTGGGCCCCCCCTCCCCCCACACCATAATGGGAATTTAGGTTTTTAGCAGATTTAGAACCAGCATCAAAAGTTGGTTGGTGGACCA
>JBCAUG010011615.1:0-11097 GCA_038406175.1 Haplosyllis leylae
AGGGAGCGAAGGGGAGCGAAGGGGAGCGAAGGCAAACGAGCCACCTGCATGTGAAACTTTCACTGCCTGATATTTAAACTTTGTAGATGACTCTAATTTAAGATCAGTGAAAGTTGCCAGATATGCCTATTTTGTTGTATTCTTGGTTATTTACGAAAAATTCGATTATTACACTCCATGTTCGGACATAACGTGTAATCGTTTGAGTTTCTGATTTTAACCGTCTCCTACCTGTGACCTCGCTGGCTGCTTCCACGATGTTGTACGTCATGTTATCGTCGTAGAGCATGCGCACGATGAACGGACTCGCTACCTTGGCTTCCGATTGGTTTCTACGGGAACAAGGAAGTGATCAAATAAAATGCGACGGAAATGGATAATGTGTCCAATACATTTTTCTGTATTTGTTTCCTACGTCAAATGAGCTCTTGGAACACTTGTATTTTCTTACTTAAGTCCTCAAGTGGATTAGATTAAAATTTTCATCAATTTCATCCATAACTTGACTCATCACTTGACATTTACTTGACTCATGAATTAATGAATTAATGAATCAATTAATATTTGAATTAAATAAATATAGAATCATATTGTTGTTTGGATCCCAGTTGTTGTTTCAATTTTTTACAATTCTTATACAAATTAGTAATTTGAGAATTTTTGGGCGGGGTCACCAGGCGAATCACTCTATCGCAATTTTAGATTTTCGTTTTTGATACTTAAGGGATTATTGCAAGAGTGTTAAATCTCTTGATAGTGTGACCAGCATAAACTCAGAACAAAGCGATGGATTTGTGTGAAGCTCCTGATCCAGATATTGACTATGTACTTGTGAAGTACAATAAATCCAATAATCTGGACTGATTACTTCTCGTTAATCCGTTCTAATCTACCCGAAGCATTTTTATCTGCATCCTTTATCTAGGACACGCAGGAGTATTCTGGATATTTACCGACCACGTACGTAGTACGAGGGAGGGTAATATTTTTACCGGTCGGTGTTTGTCTGTTCACAAGGGGAGGAGGTACCCTGACTGCCGGAAGAACTGGGGTGGGGTTGGATTACGGGGCTACACTGTCCAAATGGATATCCTGTCCGGGGGGATGGGTTGGGAAGGGAAACCTGTTGGCAGAGGGATGTCCCCAATGACTAGATCCGATCTGGACTGATGCCCTTTAGGTAACAAACAGCTTGCAACACCCTTCAGTTAACAGAATGTTTGTCACCTTAAAAAGCTCATGATACGTTGGCATGCGAATCATGGAATGCTACCGGAAATGCATGATAACAGGCATTTCCCTCTAACAGTTACCTGACTTCCTCCCAAACGTCCTCTCCGAACCTTCTGACGATCATCATTTCGAGTGCGTGGTTCACGAACCCATACTAAAATTATATCAAATAGACAGAATTAATATAAACAACCATAAAGGATAGCACAGTAATATATTACAGCAAATAATGTCTTTCGCACACATAGTCCATATTAATTTGTGTCCTGCCCATGGGGGAGAGGTTGGGGGGTAGGGGTGCGGGTACCCTGTCCTGGTCCTGGTCAGGAGGGGGAGGGGAGAAAGGAGGGGAGGTAGTACCCTGTCCTAGTCCTGGCCACGGAGAGAGAGAGGGATGGGGTGGGCTTGGGAGCACCCTGTCCTGGTCCTGCATAGGGAGAGGGGAGCAACCTGCCCTGGTCCTTGCTGGGGAGGAGGGGAGGGAGGGGCAGGGAGTACCTGGTCCTGGCCAGGTGGAGGAGGGAGGGTGGGGTAGGGATGGGGGTTACCCTGTCCTGGTCCTGACTGGGGTACCTCTCCCCCTCCTCCTGAGGACGGACACATACCTGTGAAAACAGTACCTTCCCTCGTACTTCGTACCTGGGCAGTAAAAATTAAGTACATCTTGCATTGTAATCAACATGTACTGACCCATTCAATTTAATTTTATCATATTGTTCTCTCGGTCAATATTCGCATGAAATGCCATAATTACAACACAAATGAGTCTCCAGTTTACATGTTACATATCAGCTGTCGAAATCAGATGTCTAGAAATGTCACATCTGTGCAGCACAGCACAACATTCTGCTCAAACGAGGAAGTCTTTTGGTTATTGTTCAAATATGCATTTGTATTTACATTACCTCCTTTTCGTCCTTTTCCCTATCCTCTGCTTCTTTTCTATCTGCCATTTTGAGACTTTATAATACACTCATATAGTCCGCAGAAAGGAAACACTATAGAATGTGTCAATTTCCCAATAATACAGCTGTAATCAGAGTTCGCACATCAACAGCTGCCAAAATGAAAACAATCCTCAATATTGCCAAATAGAGCTGTTTGACACACTTTCGTACGCAGTGCAATTTCAAGGCACCCAAGTCCAAGGCCAAAGAAGGTTCAGGTTCAGGTTCATGTAAATAACGAATGGTTGAAATGAACAACAGCAATCAATCCGACACTAATGTACGTGTATATGTGTAGCCTGTTCTGAACATTTAATATATTAATCCTGCCCATGAAAGCTCTATTTATAGAATGTTGGCCACCAATAAACTCCATTTGACAACACACTGGAGGGAAACGTAATCATATGTTATGCCTCCATCAAACAGATCTGTTGAATGATTGAAGACTTCGTACGGTTAATCAGCAATAGAAACATAGAAACGTTACGGGTCTAATTGCGTGCAGCACAGAGGCCAGTAAAATCAATATGTTTCTTTCTCTTCGCAGCTGCTACAAAGCAACGTTATTACGAAGCTGCTGATGGGGACATCTGATCATAACACAAAACTGCAGATGTCGTTGTTTTCGGTGCAGATGTCACAATGTCATAATGGGGTTTTCCCTAAATAGAGCAGAGCTTTCCTTGAATTCAGTGAATTCAGTGAATCTGAGAAATTACTGAAGCATGAATTGGAATCAATTTAACTGTCTTCACTGTTAACTGTGTCTCTGTGGCGCTGAGGTAAAGTGTTGGTTGCTTATACAAGAGGTAGCAGGTTCGAGCACAGCAATCCTCTTTTTTAAAATAATTCTTTTTGTCACTCAATTCATTGAAACAATTTTGGAAAAACTCGATTGTCTCACAAGGATATGACCAGCATGTATGTAATTTGCAATGTACGTATGTGTCACAGGGTAGAAATTGGGTGTGCCTTTCTTTTTGACTCTGTTCCCTCCTAACTTTAGTTAATGCCATATTTAACCCAAGTTATCACTCCCAAATCCTAAACTAAGCCAATACCTCGAGTTGGAAACCACCCTAACCCAAGTTAATAGTATAAACAAGTGTTTAGAACCACTTATCCATATTTGGCGAGAGATCAAGCCTGCCTTTGATCCATTTTGATGTCACATTGGATCCTTTGATCCCTATATAAAGCCCTGATCTTTTGAATTCCTTATGCGTTGATGACAGAAAGTGATTTGATCAGTTGGTTGTTTTCTTGCTCAGGTAGGAATTGGTTTAATTAGCTTTATCGGCTCTTTTGAGTAATGCTAAATTGCCTTAAATAACTTGCTAGTTCTTTTGGCTCATATTGAGTTGCTCTAAATGTGAAATGCTTATTATATTTGGTTCTTTCTTTTGTCAGGATATTTTGCCTATGTTGCATCATCAATAAATTGTTGCTTCCTGAAATCCTTGTTTATTTCAATCACTCTGGGTCTAACTTATTTCAACCGTTGCGTCTTCATGAAAGGAGATCTTAAAGAATATAAAGAACTCGTGACATATGTACGTAAAGGAAGTATACTCAGCGCTCACAGCTCCCAAAATAGTTTTATATCTGTTATCTGCAAGATTTTTCAATTATTACAGCCAGAATTCCATTGTGTGTGGCATGAATTAAGAATTCTCACAGACAATGTCCATGAAAGTTCTCTCTTGCATAAATTAGATGGTTTCCTGTCAAGATCAGAGTGTTATTCACAGTCACAATGGACTTGCACTGGACCGTTATGTTTGGTTGTTTCTTTAGAAAAGCTCTCATTTCACTATAGGAGACTGTTCCAGCTGAGGAAACTGTACGAAATTACAAAAAGAAAATATACAAACTTGTAGAACCTGACAGATATAAGACACCAAATTTAAACTTTAAAACCAGTGCATATTTGCTGTCAATATAAATTTGATAACCTTATGGTCAGTAATTTAGATTAATAACTCTACAGTCATATAATATTTTAAGTGTCATTGAGTTTCAATACTTCACCTGTTTGTACTTTGTCTCCAGCTTGTAACTTGGACATTGCTACTGATTTACCATTTTCAAGAGTTACCCTAGCTGAAGATGGGAAACAACCTCCTCCTCCTCCTCCTTCCTCTTCAGATTCTTGTACTGGAAGCAGTACAAATTGCAATGGTACAATTATTATTTTCTGCTTTGAAGTTTTGAGAGAAAATGTATATTGATTCAGAGTTTTGTTTTGGTATAAAATGGAACAGAAATTCCACATAGGTTTTCTTTTGTATTGCTACAAAAAGGTAAATTGGCTTATACACAATGCTTCATTAAGAATTTGAACATTTTGAGAGAAGAGATAACTTCTTTTGAAGCCAGAAGTAAACATTCAGCTTCAAGTCTTTTAATCAAATTCAATGTTTTTCATTAGATCAATTAAGAAAATTATTCAGAATATTTCTAAAGTTGAAATATGATGTGAATTAATATTCATCCATTCATTGTACTTTGTGAGACAATTCTCTTTTTGCCATAATATTTGCAAAAATATAGATCTGTCATGGTTTTCTGTTCAGCCTTTGATGTAAGAATATGTTAAAATAAAGTGATATTATTGAAATATACCAAACATTTATCTCATTATGTACCTTAAAATCAAGATAAGCTTTTTTATTACCTTCCTCAGTACAGGTTGGTGGCACTGTTTGCCAATTTCCAGAGTCCTGACAAGTATTAGAGCTTGATCCAGACAGAGAAAACCCATTTTCACATGTGTAGGTAGCAACAGTACCTATAGGATATCTTTCATTGAGATTTAATACTTGTTCTTCGTTGTAAGTTACTTCTCCATTTTCCAGACTTTCCTGAGCACAGGTATCTAAGGGGAAGGTTTTGAATGGTTTAATTTTTTATTTCTTTACAAAGAAAAACTTACAAGTAACCCTAATTACAAAATGAAAGCAGATACAGATACAAAACAACCGCAGTATAATTTTCTCCATCTTTACTCATTGCTGATTAGCTATTAGTTACATTTAAAGCTTAAAGCCTCACAGAGTACTACAAAACATTACACATTTCTACATCTTCGCAAAACACTTGACGCAAGAAAGGTTCAAATAATAAAATTATCATATTGAATAGGGCCATAGACATAGTTATATTTTTGAAATAATATTTTAGATCTAAAGTGTGAGAATAGCACAATGTACTTGTTGAGCGAGCTCCATCACAGAGCTCCATCACATTTGCATTGATTTAGTTTAAATTTAAATGGCATTATTTTTATTACTTATGCATGTTGGTCTTTCTTCAGTCCAGCCAAATACTGTACAAGTAGTTGTCCTGGGTCCAGAAACTATTTTGGTTAAACCACAAGAAAAGTAAATTATGGAACCAAGACGCCACTGAGCTGGCTCACCCTGAACCCTGTCTAGATAATGGTAGCCACTGTTATATACAGGTGCTCTGATGTCAGGTCTGGAACATGTTCCTAAAAAATACAAAATATAACATTGCATCATTGAACATTTGCAATGCTGTCTGGTAATTTTAATGATGTCATGACAATATTATGTATGAGCAAATTTCAAACCAATGACTGCAGCTTAAATTAAGCCTAATTATCATGAAAAACAAGGTATTTTTCTGCAAATACTATGGAACCCCCAAATCAATCACTAACTGACTTTAAATTGGCCAGCCCTTGTTGGTGGATTTGAAATAGTCATATAATTTTCTGGTTAAACTTTAATCCTGTTGATTTCTCTTTTGAACTGTGCATCTATTTTTGAATACAAATAAAAATATCTGAAAATGATAAATTGTGCTTTTCTAATTTATTTAGTCCAAAACCTGGAAAGATGTGACCACACAGATAATCAGCAATGAGCACTACTTATCTCCAAAGAAAAATCAAAATGTACTGTAAATGTTACACATTTTAATCCTTATTTTAAGTTAGAATACGTGTATTTTAAGAAAATAAGCATTAAGGTGTAAGGTTTTATTATTGCCACATGTTGGTACATAATTTGTCCAGTGTCCTGAAGCTGTGCATCTGCTCTCTATTGGTCCAGTCAATGTAAGCCTGTTTGGGTTGCAGGAGAAGGAGGCAACAGTTCCAGTAGGGTAGAATTCATCTGTGGTTTGGTTGTAGTGAACCACCAGATTTGGAAAATTGATTGGAAAGCACCTTGCTGCAAGATATGATATCTATGATAGGAACCAGAGGAAGATCTCAAAATTAGCATTCCAAAGGACCCTTTCATTCAAACAATATAAAAGACTCACTGCTACAAGTTAAATGTCAAAATTGAATACATTTTTAGATAATACTCAATTCCTATGACAGTTTGTACACTTTAAAATTATATTTAACTTGCAAATAACACATTTTTACAGTGAAACTAATGATAATGACTTGCATTTTACAGTTATTGACAAATCCATCTTCAATAAGTGTCATCACTCATGAGAAACTTAAGTGCTTCCTCAATAAGAAGCAAAAATTAGTGTTGATAGTGATTGCATCTGAAGTATTGACAGTAACAGTGTTGACAAAATTCTACATTCTCACACCAAAATGACGGTTATAGTAGTGTCAACATTTTAACTGATTTGCTCTACAAGTGATGGTTTCCCAGACATTTGCATTTCAATAAGTTAGGACAAAAATATAAATCTCCAATATGGAAAGTAGCAATTACTATATTGACAACATTGACAATAATTCTATTTTTTTTCAAAAACAAGACATTTAGATGAATGAAGTCTCACAAAAAATTTAGTGCCAGTGGAACAAACTAAAGACTGATGTTCTCCAATAATTTTCGAAAAAAATTGCTATATTTGTCATTGTTTGTATTTAAATTTAGAAATTATAAATCATTGTCTTCCTTTGTGTGCTCATTTTGCTATATACCATAAATTTATTGAACAGTACATTGAATGCTATCTTACCCCAAATGTACGGATGGCAGTGATTTTTTTCAAAATCAAGACATTTAGATGAATGAAGTCTCACAAGAACTTAGTGCCAGTGGAACAACCTAAAGACTGATGTTCTCCAGTTTATTTTAGAATAAAATGGTTAAATATCAGCAAAGTAAATCTAATAAAGAAAAGTCCCACGTCAATTTTTTTCATAAATTGTAATAATTTTGTTGAACAGCACATTGAGTGCTATCTTACCCAAAATGTACGGATGACAGTGGTTTATGATAAAGAACATCATCCTTGCTAGATATATCATTTTGGTCATTTATGAAAAACTCAATTGTGGAAAATTAATTGCAAAAGATAATTATTTCTTCAATCCAAAAAAATTTAAAGCAATTTAACTAACCTACAATGGGAGGCAGTGCACCCATCACAGCTAATAATGCTACAAAAATCATGTTCTTTCTTCTCTGTCCAAGTGGTTTTTGAGGATTGGTGTTGAACAAATATATTGTTATGATTGAGACTGGCCGAGATGTAGGATACATACAGATAAGTCTTACTGCTTTTAATTTTGTCTGCATATCTTTAAGTTTAATATCACTCAGATGATTTTCATAATCACTGGTAGGCTTCCAATTTGACCACTGTGTACAGATACAACCATTTTGATACATAACACTATTATTCTGAGACTCAAATGGTTTGGACTGTTTTATTACAATATTGTCACCAATAATATCTAATATTTAATCTCTCTTGTAAATCAAACTTAGCTAGGGGATAAAAGCTGCAAGTGGCTCTTCCAAGGGGATTTAAGTCGTCCCCTTTCTGACAGAAACAGTTCTCTCACTGTAGCTTCACTGGCTATTTCTCATAGTTCTACATGCAATGGGAAGCTACTTTTAAATACCAATTTTTTTATTGAAGATACACTTAACATGGTATAACACATATGTAGTCAATTCACTACATGCCTGTAAATAAGAAATAAGACAATCTTCCAAAATGGGGATTGCAGTTAAATATATCAATTACATTCATTAAGCTACAACACAAAATATTCTTCTGCTTTCTGTATAAGAAATACAAATTGCATTAACAATGGTAAGGGTAACTAGCACTCACAAGGGGCATGCAGCAAGGTTATGTGCAATAGGTTTGGAATGTCCCAATAAGCCCAATTTGGATGACTACAACTTTTCTCACCCTTGAGGGAGTATTAGTTTCACTTCTCAGTTCAGAAGTTGGTGCTGTACACTAGCCATCCCAGTCTGGACCTGAATTGGAGGTACCCCATCCACCCCAGATAGAACCTGGACATGGGTTACTCCAATGGACAGGATCTTTGACAGGACCAGGGGGTACCCCTCTGGTGGACAGACAAACTTAAAAATATTACCTTCTGATCGTACTACATACATGGCCAGTAAATATTGTGAAGGGTATCCCATTTTATCATTACTCCAATTGGTTAATTTGAACAAACAGATTATGTGACCCCTAGCAATTTCTTCTCACACAATGGTCCCTGGGTAAGGTTATTTCACAACACAATCAAAGTCCTTTTGTCACATGCACACATCACACCACCTTTGAGTAGCCAATCCCTTACAATGATATCATTGGTTCTATGGTTTTGTCCAGCCAACTTGATATGTCAATGGTTACTCCACCTTATAGAAGCAATAGTGCTCCTAAGAAAGTAATCCAGTAAGTACCAGTAGGGAGTACCCCTAAACAAGACCAGGGTGTAGCTGTCTGGACAAGAGAAGAGATACTCTCCCCAGACAAGTTATGTACCCTTTACACTAGTAAAAGTAAAATGACATCACACATAAAATTGCACTGTAGATTTACTAGTAGAATTTAGAAGTTTTGCTACCTGACGTTAAAAGATCCAACATTCTGTTCCCACTTTTCCAAGTCTAGAGTTGAATTGACTTTGTTTCACAAATGAATTCGTCACTAACAGAAAGGGAATGGAATGTATCAGTATTTGAATTTAAAGTCACCCTGTTAAGTTCATATGAACATAATGAATTGAGTTTTTGGTCCATCTCAAGTGAATCAAGGAACACCTGAATGAGGGTAGACATTCTATGTGTATATTGATTAACACTCCTTGTTGTGATGTCTAAGAACCATACAGTGCTATGAACACACCTTACACATAGAATCTAGCAGCCCAGGGCTGACTCATGAGTTCCCAAAATTGTTGACACCAATCCAAGTGTAATGTCTCATGATGTCTGTGCAGTTGTTTTGGGGATATCAGTACACTATCAATGACATGTATGTCTGAGAGAGTGCAGCATATATGTTAGGTTGATGTAGACAATTATTGTGGAGGGCTTTTAACACTGCAATAGAATTCCCTTAGAACCAAGTAGATTAGGAGTCTTCCACTGGAATCATAGTATGAAATTTTTTTTATGGAAATTTAATATTTTTATCACCACATTTGATGAATTCATTGCCAACCAGAAGAAAACCTTCCAGTGGGTGGTGGACCAAACATTGATTTATAACCATCCCTGTTTTTTTTCTCCTGCAAGGGGACCTCATTCCTGCCTGTCCCAGTGCATCATGGGATAATATCCCCTAAGTTCACAGAATAACAGATATGATTGATATATGATTGGTAAAAATAGGAAAACTCACCTGGCACAGCTACAGGATAGTAATCAAGTTAACATTTTCAACTAGATAGAACCCATCGAAACCAAGCTGCCAACATTCACTGAATTATTGATTTGTAAAAGTTAAGTTTTGTTAAAGTTAAGTTTGTTAAAACTGAGCAAATGTACTTGTAAAAAGTAACATTGCTATGTCCTTAAAGTGGGTAAGTGTTTGCATGAAGTTATACATTGTGTAGTACAACTATAGTTTTAATTTTAAGAAAGATTGCTTATAATCTGTTGCATTCAAGTCTTGGGGTCTCGCATAAAGCACGAGGCACTACATTAGTAGTAAACCTCTTCAATCATCCCGACAGTTTTTTTCACTCAAGTAAATCAATCAGACAATGAAGATTTGTGAAGAAAACTTACCATTTTGTTGGTTGAAGTAAATTAGTTCCCTCTCCAGCACAAAAAAAGCCGAAAAGTCAACCCTTCAGTCAACATAATGTTTGTCACCTTAAAAGCTTATGATATGTTGGCATGCGAATTGTGACATGCCACATTTTTGGAATGCTACCAGAAATGCATGATAACAGGCATTTCCGTCTAACAGTTACCTGACTTCCTCCCAAACATCCTCTCCGAACCTTCTGACGATCATCATTTTGAGTGTGTGTTTCATGAACCCATACTAAAATTATATCAAATAGACAGAATTAATATAAACAACCATAAATGACAGCAAAGTAATATATTACAGTAAATAATGTCCTTTGCACACACAGTCCATATTAATTTGTGTCCTGCCTGTGGGGGGTAGGGGTGGGGGTACCCTGTCCTGGTCCTGGTCAAGAGGGGAGGAGAGGGCCAGGGCATGGAGAGGAGGTAAACTATGCTGGTCCTTGGTGGGGGAGGGGAGAAAGGAGGGACAGGTGGTACCCTGTCCTAGTCCTGCCCAGGGAGAGACAGGGATCGGGTGGGCTTTGGAGCACCTTGGGGGTTACCCTGTTCTGGTCCTGGTCCTGACTGGGGTACCTCTTACCTTCCTCCTGTGGACGGACACATACCTGTGAAAACAGTACCTCGTACTTCGTACCTGGGCAGTAAAAATAAAGTAGAATTTGCATTGTAATCAACATGCACTGGCCCATTGAATTCGACCCTATTACCCTGTTCTCTCAGTCAATATTCACATGAAATGCCATAATTACAACACAAATGAGTCTCCAGTTTGAATGTTACACATCAGCTGTCAAAATCAGATGTCTAGAAATGTCACATCTGTGCAGCACAGCACAACATTCTGCTCAAATGAGGATGTCTTTTGGTTATTGTTCAAATATGCATTT
>JBCAUG010011626.1:0-11096 GCA_038406175.1 Haplosyllis leylae
CATCACGAGTGATCTTTGAGGAGATAAACTGTAAAATGCCCTGGATGCACTGCGGAGCTTGGTTTTCATGCTTCCGGATATTTTCCAAGCATTTAAGATTTCTCTCCTCAAGCGCAACTCATGACAAACGGATAGTTTGGACCCGTTTCATTCTCCATTCGAACTCAATACAATTTGCAAAAAAAAACTTTTACAAAAAATTACGATATGAAAAGAAAGTACGTACCTGATTAATAATACAAATGTTTGGTATTCTCCGTCGCATTTCCCTGTCATTTAAAAATACTATGACAACTAATACATTAGTTACTATGCCACAAGTAGATATCAGAGTCTGAAGTATTTTCATAAGATCTGTATTATCGCCCGCCTCTATAAGTTCTAAGGTTGTTGTTGCCATGGTATTTAAATGTGTAGTAGTCGGTATAGTTGCCGCGGAAACATTCTCTAAAGCCTCTGAAGTTGCCATTGTCGAAGATGGGCGCAAAATGCCTAGCGTCTTCACAGCACCCGGACCTTTTTAAAGGCTTCTGTGAACGCTGTTTTGTAACGTCCGCTTCAAGCACTTTTTACTTTTGATCTCAGAGTTTGATAATCTTCTCCGCTTGTCCTGCGGATATAATCATTGTATTTCTTTTTTGCAAATCCTGCTTTTTATCCGATGCAAACAGGATCTGCACTTCTCACCTTTCGCATTTGAATGCCATTTCATTATCTCTCTAAAGATGATTAAATCCGAGAAGGGCTAATTATACTAAACAATTCTTTCAAAATGACATCAAGAGAAAATCCCGCACTAAAGATGTTTTGAAGTGTCAGAAATGCCATACTTTGCTTACATCTTTAATAGGCTTGATGAGCTTTGTTAGTACTGTAAGCTGTGATAGATAAGACTCTAGTACATCAGAACTGCAAACGTCATCCCTTGGGCTGCTCTTGAGGCAAGCTGTTTGTCATCTACAGCAGAAAGGTACCCTTTATATCAAACGTTAGTTGTAATGTTTGATGTATTTCTCTATCTATCATATTTTCAAATTTAGGCAACACAAAAATGTCAACATTGCCAGCTTTGTGTATTACGGGAAAACTCGAATGTTGACATTTTTGTGTTGCCTAAATTTGAAAATATGATAGATAGAGAAATTCATCGCATCAGTTAAAATTCAAAACATCATTACCAATGTAAATTTATTTGAAATGCATTAGATTCTTAAATGTTTTAAATTTATTTACATTAGAAGTTGTACAAAAATGCGACCGTTGTCAACTTTGACGCTTGTGACATAACTCTCATTGAAATTAATGGAAACAACTAGTTTCCAATTAATGGAAACAATCTAGAACCGCTCCAGAATGGGGTTGCAACTCATTCTTGAGTGACTCCCTTGATTTCAGTGACAGTTGTATGGCTTGTATCATCGAAGCATTGCCTCTGAATTGATGCTGATACTTGGTGTAAACGGACCCTTAAATTGCGTGAAATCTCAATTTTTAATTTATAAGGGATTTTATTCATCACATATGTCACATATGTACTCGGTGGTTAAATATTAACGTAATGGCGGTAATGGCACTCCAGTAACGGGACTCCACTTATTATGCTAGTTCGCATGTTAGCTGTCAGTGTTTTAGATGCAGGGCTCCTGTGCATCTTATATACCCCCTGTGAAGCTGTGTTATTGGTCGTTACATATTAGTGGGCTGTTCAGCTATAAGCTGTCAACAGTTACAGCTTTGCTATATTTATGACCTTACATTAAGGGAGAATGCAGTTTCCCTCTTGTGTATTGTATATACCCTTCTTAAGGTAATCATGTGTCGTATTACCTTGCAATAGATTCAAATTCCTGAGAAGGGTGATCAAAAGGGTGCGTTGTAAGCAAATTTAATAAACATCAAATATCAATTTATTCATCAATGGTGAAGTTGTAATACAGGTCAGGCATGGCTAATTCAAACACGGTTAATTCAAAGATCCACTTAATTTGAAGTTTCAACCAGGACTTGGCCAAACTCTTATCATTTCATGTTTAAAATGTATGGTTAATTCAAACACAGTTAATTTGAAGTTCCACTAAATCGAACCCATTTATATATGATTTAATTTTGGAGTACTTGTAAATTGAATTTTAATTTGTAGTTTGGTGTAATTCGAAGGTTTAATTTAAGGAATATTGAAGACTTTGAATTAGAACATACATTGTAAATTGAAGGGAATTGATGCTGTTGATACTCATGACATGCATTAATACATTCTATGTTATTTGCAATACTATTTTATGTTGTATGTTTTGACCCTCATGATATGAATTAATACATTCTATGTTAATTCCAATGCTACCTTGTGTTGTATGTTTTGACACTCAAAACATTGTACTATTCATATCTCTATTAAAAATGCATCTTTCAACACTCAAGATATTGTACCATTCATATATCTATTTAAAATGCATCTTTCGACACTCAAGACATTGTACCATTCATATATGTCTATTAAAAATGCATCTTTCAACACTTATGACATTGTGCCATTCATATTCTATGTGTTAACTATTGTATGCTGTCATTGATCTTTTGACACTCAAGACATGAAACCAATGCAATCTATGTGTAAACTATTGTATGCTGTCTTTGATCTTTCGACACTCACAACATGCATTAATACATTCTATGTTGTATTGTATTGTGCATTGTACTATCAAAATGCATCTTTCAACACTCACAACATGAAACTGATGCAATCTATGTGTAAACTATTAATGCATGTCATGAGTGTCAAAACATACCAATCCCCTATGTACATTTTGGCTGGTAACTTCCTTAATAATTGCCCAATTTTGATGCAGCTTACACTATTGGAAAGCTCTTGATCTCCTCTTTCAGAATATTATATACATCTGTCAACACTCATGACATGAAACCGATGCAATCTATGTGTAAACTATTAATGCATGTCATGAGTGTCAAAACATACCAATCCCCTGTGTACATTTTGACTTGTAACTTCCTTGGAAAGCTCTTGATCTCCTCTTTCAGAATATTATATGCATCTGTCGACACTCACAATATGACAAACAAACAAAATCATTCAAATTAATTCAAACGATATGTCATGAGCATCGAAACATACAACATAAAATATTACATATTGGATTAGTTTCATGTCATGAGTGTTGAAAGGCATCATTTTCCTTTGATTTACAATGTACATTCTAATTCAAAGTCTTTGAATTACAATATTCCTTGAATTAAACTTTGAATTACACCAAACTTCAATTTAAACCTTCGAATTACAACTACTTTGAATTAAATTACGTGTAAATGGCTTTGATTTAGTGGAACTTTGAATTAACTGTATTCGAATTAACCATGCATTTTAAACATGAAATGATAAGAATCTGGCAAAGTCTTGGTCCAAACTTTGAATTAAGTGGAACTTTAAATTAACCGTGTTCGAATTAGCCATGCCTGACCTGTAACAACATTCGAGTTTTCCCTAAAATAGATCATTCTGCCAGAATTGTATTGGTTCAACATACTGTTGTTAAAGATTTGCCAAAGATTTGGTAAAGATTTCACAAGGCTTTGGTAAAATAATATTGAAAACATGATAAATAATATGATCTTGGAGATACTAGACCCTGATTAGGTAATTAAATTCAAGAATCAGTGCAGAGTCAAAACAAGGCATGAAATATACAGTTTACTACTTTATTGATGGTACAAAGTCGACGTTTCACCTGTGGTGGCTTCTTTAGGACTGGTGTCTTGGATGGTAACTGCATCATTACAAACCATTGCCAAAACATTGACAAAAATTTAATTGAGACGCCAGTTTTAGGCAGAAATATCTGAAGCTAAGATGTCAAGACTTCTCTACATTAGCATACTGGTCTCCTAAGCTACCAATGTCATGCACCTTGCACACTTGGTAAAACAAGTAGGTGTTTACTGTGTTTTTATGACCAACATCTTGCTCACTGCCAGGAAATGCAGGCAAGGTATCACTTATGGTACCACTTATGGTACCATTAAACTTTATGGCAAAATAAAACTTTGCCAAATATTTGATAAAAATTTACTATACATTCAATATTATTTCACCAAAACCTTGTGAAGTTTTCAACAAAAATTTAATTCAACAACTGATGCAATACAATTCTGGCAGAGTGATCTAGGGAAAACTCGAACAATAATAACCTTTTTACCGCCTGGGCGCAGTCATTATATTCATGTAAGATTAAGAATAATCATTATTTGTATCGTTGTTTACAAACACGCAAATACAGAGAATAATACAAATTCTTTTGTGGTCTTATTTCTGTAAATGGACAGAACTGCCGTGAAATTTGCACATCGAAACTGACGCAATACACTAAAGATTCACACTGTTTTCTACAGAAGTCTGCCATCACAAACGATGATCCCGTGATAATGTCAGGAACTGCAATGTATCCAGTTGTGTACTTAGCCTCCCATCCTTCGATTTGTTTGAAACAACCTCTACCTACAGCAAATAAGTTAAAATAAAATGCCACGCTGCTATCACCGCTTCATGCTATCAGCGAAAGTAATATCAAATTTACAGATTTATGATGATAACCACACAACACTATTTTTCACAAATGTTTAAAAAAACCCCAACGGAGAAATAATCCGGTTTTTCACGATACACGTTTCTGTCAGATTATCTGACAGATCTCTACAGAGGGAAGAGCAAAAAAAAATTCATTGGGTTGGAACCCAGGACCTCCAGATCATTACTCCAATGCCTTACCAACTGAGCTAGGCAGGAATCTGTTGGGCAGGAGGTTTTTGAAGTGAGCTTGGTTTGTTTCACTCACCACTTCACATGTTGTACTTTGTTCATTTCTAGAATCAATAGAGCATGACTTTATAAAGGCCTTAATGATTCAACCAAATAGTGATTTAGTACAGTTGGCAGAGCATTAGAGTGATGATCCAGAGGTTCTGGGTTCCAACCCCACTGGGAGCAATTTTTGACGAATTTTTTTTTGCTCTTCCCTGTATGAAGATCTCTCAGATAATCTGACAGAAGCGTGTATTGTGAAAAACCCGATTGACTGCTACACAACCCATTAGTTGTGATAAGAAACCTCGCAGCCGCAATCGTACAGTATGAACGTACCTTAAGAGCTTCTTATTTTTTCGTAACCATTCCAAAAATATTGCATAATAATTTTTTAGGATTTTCAATTTTTTAATGTGTTGGAAGTGCTCCAGTTTTGTGTCTGGTTTGCATTGCATTATTGCAATGATGAACAGTCTGTTTAGATTACATATATTCGTTTGCTTCGGGCATGATTGCTGTTGAAGTCAGGTGATCTATGGTCTATTCACATCTGCTTTTTTGTTAATGCTTACGAATGCGAATTTGATAGAACGATGCAAGTTTTGCAATTAAAAAAATTGCAAGCGTGGGCAGATGACGTGATGTCACAAGGGGATTTAGTTTGCTCTTATGAATATCCTGCAAAAAGGAAACTCCCCGAGTATTAAGGTTTCAATAAGCCGTGAAAAAAAATCCGCATCCATATGGTGTTTATCCATTTGTCGATATTTTAAGTTTGGGGATTAACAGATCACATCCTTTTAACCTGCCTCTTCTATTCTTGTTATGCCAGTGGTGTTAAAAGCTTTTTGCGCCAGCCCCTGAGGGAATCAAAGATTATTGAAACCAATTCCTAAAAAGATAAATCACAAGGTATCACCGAGGGATTTATCTGATTGAAATCACATCCATTTAATTGTTATTAGAACTCAATTGATCCATGAATGAATGGAGTTGGGTCTGTGAAGAGATGGTATTGTTTGGGGAACAGCCATTGTGGTAGATGTACATGATTTTTATGCTTCATTGGGGTCGTCATTATTGAGTAGATTTGATGAATTTATGTAGTCATACTTACTCAGATCCAGTTGTTTGGTGGGATTTTAGTTCATTTGAGGTTTAGATGTATTGGAATGAAGATCTGTTTGAAGTTTCTTGTTATTTTTGCTTCGTGCTTGGCTGTCATGTTTTCGGATGAGGACAAATATTCTTTGTCTGGATTAACTCAAACTGATCCAGAATACAAGGAAATCATATACAGCAGTGATGAGGAGTCTATTGATAATTTTCAGGCTTTGTTAGAAAGTGCTAGGAAGCTTGCAGGTGGTGAAATAAGTGATTTCGGTGACTCAGTGTTTCAGTTGAGTCAGGTGGAGAAGCCATTGGAGAAGGATACTGAACTTCTGTCGTCTGCTATTTCCGTTGGTACAGAAGAGGTGGCAATTGATTCAAATGCTATGACAAACTTTGGCATGGATAATGATAGTGATGTTGAGGTAGGAATTTCTTTTTTAGTGTTCTCTTAAATACCTTAAATTTGAGTGTAAAGGTTGCAATTTTACGGCTTCTCAGCCAGCTTCTCCTTCTTGCTCGAGCTCATGTGACCAGCATTGCTGCTCTCTGATTGGTTGAGCGATTCTAAGCATCACTTCAGAACGAGGCTATAATGGTAGACGTAATTTTTCACGTACGTTAACATGGAATTAAAATTGAATTTTAGACCATTCCTGAAACGTTGCCAGAGGGGCCGCCGAGCAAAAAAGCAAGGTATACACCAGCTGTATCTGACATAAGTTACAGTGAAGTGATTGAGGTTGTTGATGAGGAGGAAAATGTCAGCAAAGTTGATGTCACATCTGCCAAGCCTACCCTCACGCAAGTTTTTGCTGAAGCGCGATCGCGACGATGCCCCCCCCCCAAAAAAACAAAATACCACTGCAAATGCAATGAATCCACCCAGAACTGCAGAGGAAATGTCTGGGCTGGCCAAAATGAGGTTGGTACAGTTTTGTGTGCATCTGTCAGAATTTAGTAAAAACTTAGATCAGTTCACGACGTCATGCAAGTGGCATGCCACGGCTCACATGGAATGACTTTTTCTTTCCAGTTTACAGCCTGCATCACTCTCTAAGATCAAATGGGCTACTAATGCATACAGTCGATGGATCAACTACAGATACCAGATATTTCATGCCTGGAACACTGCGTCATTCACAAGAAATAACAGGTTGATAAAACCTTTGCACGAAGCTGCTCATGACGTCACCACTTTGAAGGAAGATCTATGTGATTTTTTGGTCGAGATTCAAAAGGAGAACGGTGACCAGTATCCTGGTGGTACTCTACATGACTTACTACAAGGATTATCATTGTATTTGCAACGTGAACAAGGTTTCTCTGAGAGACTGTTATCCGATGCATTCTCTGAAGTGAAGAACACATTGGACAATATGATGAAAGAGCGGACTGCACAAGGAATTGGAATTAGTAAAGAATGTGATTACATCTCAGCTGAGCATGAATCTATTTTGTGGGAAAAAGGAGTTTTAGGTGAAAGTAATCCTGATCAACTTTGCAAGACTGTATTCTTTCTTCTTGGATGTAGGCTTGGTCTCAGGGGAATCAAGGAGCACTATGATCTTAGACGTTATCCAGACAGTCAAATCAACATTATTAAAGTAGAGGGAAAGGATACATTGATATATCGTGAGTTCTCCAGTAAAACAAGGCAGGGGGGACTGAATGACAGAAATAAAGGGCCGCCGCAAGTCAGGTATGCATTTTGCTCTGGTTATCGTCCTTGCTGTGTAGTGGAATTGTTTCGTAAATATTTGTTACTTGGTCCATCTGGGTCTAGGTCTTCACCTCGATTCTATTTGCAAACTGATTCTAAATGGACACCAGGCAGTACTTATTGGTATAATAGTAGACTGGTAGGAAAGAATACAATAGCAGAGTACATGAAATCCATCATGGAAGCTGGTGGCATTGAAGGTCATTATAGAAACCACTCCTTACGTAAGGTCACTGCAACAAGATTATTTGAACAAGGGTTGATCCTCAATTAATTCAAGAACAGACAGGGCATAAATCAAATGCAATTATGAGGTACAAGAAAAGCAATCTTAAAATGAAAAAACAGGTGTCTGACATGCTGAATGTGCTGCCAAGTGAAATGCAAATGATCCGAGATAGGGAACAAGCTATGTTAAATTCTGACAAAGAAAAAGACTCTGCTAGTCCCCAAAAAAAAATATTTCAAAAGTTAAGGAGGTTGAGTCAGGAAATGACACTAAGCCGAAAGTTGAAGTAGCTAGCAAGATGGAGGACACAAAAAAGACCAAGTTCATGTAGATGTAAAGAAAGGGGTGGACCTTCATGTTCCAGTTATGCCTGGATTTGATATAAGTTTGTTGAGTGGTCTTGTGAAAAAACATTTTCATTTTCATAGCAAGTAGATGTACCATAATGGCTATTAAGTTTCTATGTAAAAACCACGTGCTTTTGGTTACAATATATATTGTTTGAAAGTTTAAATGGCTGCCTTTGTTGTTATTGCAATTAGTAGACAATAATGTCTGAAGGGCATTCTTGGAAGAGAAATCCCTCTCAGAACAATAAGTTTCACGCTGAAAGTGATTTCAAGTGCAGAAAAGCACAGCATGGTTCGGCCGTGGTTTGATCAGGTGTAACACACGCATTGAAAATAACTTTCTGAGAAGAATCGTTCATCACTAAATGGTTTGCAGGTGACATGTTCATTCTGAGAAATCTACTGTTCTTTTCTGGAGTAGTCGAAACTAAGAAGCGTTAAGGTAGTTCATCACAACTTACACTTTATACATTTTGCAATAGTTGTTTGCAGAACATATATTGTTTTAAGATTCCTGTAGAAGTTTTGGAAACAGTCACCAGGTAATGAGTAATCATTCCCAAATCTTTCATTGAAATATACAATTTGCTCTCAAATTTTGGATATTGAATTTTCTTGAAAATGTACACACTGTTTCAGTTGTGAAAATCAATCAGTGGCGGATTTAGGGGGGTGCAATCGACTCCCCTAGGGCCAAATATTTCTCAATTTTCATGTAGTTGTAGGAAAAAAAATTGGTCAAATAATAGGTTGGTCCCTTAGGGGTTGGCGCCTCGCTCTGGGAAATCCTGGATCCGCCATTTTGAATATATTTGAGATTAAAGTATTTGGAAGGAATGATCTCCTTCTAATTATAATTTACCGTTTTGCCAGATTTAAAATGCTATTGAGTCTCCCTAAAAGTTTCTGTGACCTCCTTGAGCATGCAATGGATTACAGTTCTGTTGGGTTAAACAGGCTTGCAGTGCAACAAGTGTTCCATGAAGTGGGAATATTTACATTTTAATAGTGAGCTCACTGCTGTGATGTCTAAAAATGTGACACGGATGAAGAACTACCTTAATTTAATTTGTTTTTTTGATGTAAATCAAAAGACATAATCCTTTCCCAAGTCCTATATATGCAGTGTAACTCAGCCAAATACAACTTGAAAGGAGAGTATGTTCAGAACGAGATCGAGATATGTGTACCAGTTCCGAGTTAACAAGAATAAGTACAATTTGATGAGAATTAGGCATGGAATTAGTAATGAAATTAGGGATCAAAACGTAAATTCGTAATTTCGTTCTGTGTAAATTTTAAAATAGAAACTCAAGTACAATATTTTCTCTCAATGCAAGTCAAATATATTTCGTTTACTGTGCAACCACATGTATTTTGTGTAATGTTCAATATTTTGTCCTGTATTCTCATCGACTGTCCCTAATTCCTCCTATATTCCCTACAACACCACCTTTTAGTGCACAGAATATAGGGTGGAATTAGGCACAATCGATGGGAATTTGGGACAGAATATTGGACATTACAAATGATACTTGTGTTTGAATAAGATATTATGTCAAATGAAACAGGTTTAAGCTATTTAGAGAAAATAATGTATTTGAGTTTCTATTTTGAAATTTACACAAAATGAAAAATGTATAAAAAGCCCTAATTCTCGTCAAATTGTACCTTATTCTCGTTAACTCGGAACTTGTACACATATCTCGTTCTCTTGCGGACAGGATCCACCTTGAAAGAAGGTAACATTCGCTGAGACCATTATTGGTAAAAGTACGATCGTTCAGTTGAGCTTTTCAAACGTTTCTTTCAACATGTTGTAATGTAGAATTTAAATACCGCTCCAATCACCTGTATGGAGAGATTTATTGGTGACTCGTAGAGAGTTACCTTATTGATGGAAACGGGGTTGCTTCACCAATATTTTGGGAATTTTTCCATGCGAGGTGAAAGATATTATTTTCGTATGGGGTGGAGCATGTGAGGTGAGATTGAAACGAACCTCGTAAGCAGAAGGTGGGGGTGGGGGGAATTGAACTTGCACAAGTCTGGTAATGAATTAAGTTTAGACTTGCACAAATCTGGTAATGATTTAAGTTTAGACTTGCACATTAATGAGTCACCAAAGTGGAATTCTTCACTCCTTGATTTTTTCATACCTGTGTTTCAGCAGGGATAAATGCTCTTGATGTTTCAATCTTCAACATCAGTGGGTATATGTTTGAACTTTATAATTTGTAATCCTCAGTATAGCTCAGATTAAAATTTTTCAAAGGTATCAGATCTAAGCTTCAATCTATTCTAAATGATATATTTGTTTGATGTAAATTGCAAGGATACTGTGAAACATGCGTGGTTTATAATGGCATGTTTCGCTTACATGCTGCCTTGTGTTTGGAAAGACTCAAGCCTTGTTCACACCGAAATTCGGCCCGTTAAATTTTTAAAATTGTGTCAATAGGTCCCACACCCATTCTGCCCGTCAACGATTGACACAATGTTAAAACTTTAATGGACCGAATTTTGGTGTCGTTACATGTAAATAAGGCTTCAGTGTCCTCAGCAAGGACGTGAACAAATCAAAGGGCTGGTTTAAAAGCTGTGTACTTAATTATAAAGACAAAGGTTGAACTGTCTCAGTGACAGTAGTCAGTATGGAAGCCAATTTGTAAGGCCAACGATTCACAGATTTTTTAGAACGAATAGGTTGCCAGGTCTACCTGCATTGAGTGCTAAATCTACGTGTATTTTAATAATTGGATGTTGTTTCACTCAATTCAATTTATTACCGACCGCGTACGTAGTACGACGGAGAGGTACTGTTTTCACAGGCGTGAGTCTGTCTGTCCACAGGGGAGGGGGTACTCAGTC
>JBCAUG010011637.1:0-11095 GCA_038406175.1 Haplosyllis leylae
CAATGGTCCAGTGCCAATGACATGCCTGTGTTAGCCTAAGCTGTATTCCAAAATACTGATAATTTGAATGAAAATGTCCTTGTGGAAGTATTCTGAATAAATCACAGGTTATATTCAAATGGAACTCATGATGTGTTGTCACAGCAGAAAATATCAAAATTTAGTATTTTTTCAGAAGATATCAAAATTTAGTATTTTCTAAGAAAATATTCAATTTATATATCTATGTTTTGGTGTATTCTTACACAATCAACAATTTTTGTTTTGGTGTATTCTGACAGTAAAAGGCAATTTTAGGTCATGAGATATTGGTTATTTCACTATATTTTCTAAAATAGGGGAATTTACATACTCAATTTCTTTCGGAATTTTTATTGTGTTATTATCCACTGAAACATAGACATGAGTTCCATTTGAAGAAAACCTGTGTAAATGGTAGGTGGCCTGTGGTTCACATATTTGTATTTTGTGTCTGATTCCCAATTAGTTGACTAATAGTCGACTAATGCTGTCCGACTAGTCGACGAACGAAATTTGGTAGTCGTGCCTTCCCTATTATTTTCATCACGAAAACTGAGTCAAAAGAGAGATTATTGACAAATAAATTGAATTAAACACTTCTGGGCGTCTGTAGATTAGAGGACAGACGTGTGTAAGCCATCGATAATACCATATCAGAAATCTAGTTTGTGACTTCTTTTTATATTTGGCTTTGAAAACCCCACAAACTGTGAAAAAAGTTTACATTTCAATGGGTTTGGTAACATGGTAATTTTGTACTTTTTTAACCAGTGAAAGAAAAGAGAGGAAGTGAAAAAGGATTTCATCCGCTCACTCTCCGCAATGACTTGTGTGCCTGGATCTTGGCAACATTTACTTGAGGTGAACGGTAATGTACGTACACCTAAGTGTTCCTTTCAGCCTTTTGAAATTGGTCCTTTCAGAATGTTGGCGCAAGAACCCAAAAAGCCGAAAAAAAATTGTGATTAAAACGGAATAGATAAGAAGGTGCCTATGAATTAGCGAAAAAAAAACTTTTTGAAAAATCGAAACCAAAAAATTACTAAGGCCAATTTTTTTTTAGTATGAACCATCATTTTGAGAGTTTTGCGTGAACAGATCCAAAAAAAACGACGTTGTGCTGTCATTCATATGTGTCTCTAGTCTACGGACATTTCGGTGCATCTATTTAAAAAGTGGAGATTGCTAAATAGATACGTATGATAAAATCTACGGAACATTGCAAGGCTTTCTGTACATAAAAAATTATCAGCACGGAACACAAAAATAAATGGCATTCCAAACTATACACTCAATACAATCAAATATAGGTAGAAAACGCATATTTACTGGCAAATAAGGTGCAAATCAAATGATATACAGAGCAGAGCGTGTCGTGTGACGCAAGCTGGACGACGACGAGGCGTCATTTCTTCCGCGAACCAACTTGTTTATTGTCGGTCGAGAAGGCGAAGAGCGGCACTGAAGTCGACGACATCGTAGTCGTGGTCGCAGTGGCTGCGCTTGAAGATGCAATGCTCGAAATTGGTGGGGACGTAGTCGAGCCACTGTGGGAGGATTCGACTTTTTTAACCGTGGAATGTGAAGGGTTTGCTCTGGTCAGGGTGCTCTGTGAGGAGGGTGTGCAGAGTTTGGTGGCTGTGACAGTGGTGGTGCTGTGTTGGGATCCCTGCTTTGTTACCTCCTCATGTGGTAATACCACTCGTGGAATAGATGTTGGTGACTTATCTCTAGGAGAACCAGGAACTTTTCGTTTTACTGATCCCCGTTTGGTTGTACTCGGCGAATTTGTTTGCTCTATGTTTAGCGTCTTTGTGCATTCCCTTACGAACCCAGGGGATTTCTCTCTGAAAGATCCCTGTCTGGTGCTTGGGGATCTTTCTTTAAAAGAACCTTGCCTTGAAGCAGGGGATCTCTCCTTAAAAGAACCTTGTCTTGAAGCAGGGGACCTTTCCTTGAAGGAGCTTTGTCTAGAATGTGAGGATCTTTCTTTGAAAGAACCTTGTCTTGAGGGAGATCTGTCTTGAAAGGATGCCTGTCTAGTAACGGTTAAAGAGCTCTCTTGAAATGAAGCCTGTCTGGTGGTTGGAGATCTGTCTTGAAATGAAGCTTGTCTAGTGGTTGGAGATCTGTCTTGAAAGGATGCCTGTCTGGTGGTTGGAGATCTGTCTTGAAAGGATGCCTGTCTAGTGGTTGGAGATCTGTCTTGAAAAGAGGCCTGTCTAGTGGTTGGAGATCTATCTTGAAAGGACGCTTGTCTCCTGGTTGGGGATCGGTCTTGAAAGGACGCTTGTTTTGTCACTGGAGATCTTTCTTTGAAAGAACCCTGTCTTCTGGTTGGAGATCTGTCTTGAAATGAACTTTGTCTTGTTGGAGATTTAAGCTTAAAAGAGGATTGCCTTTTCTCAAACTGAGGATTTTCCCTGTCAGGTGATTGTGTTTTGGGAGAATTAAGCTTAAAACTGCCACCTAGTGGTGATCTCCTTCCCGAGGGGGCACCACCAGAGTTAGATTGCCCGGCAGTGGCTCCATCAGGATGTGGCGTGTGTAGAGAATGAGCCTTTATCAGTTTAGGTTGCGTTCCAGTAGCCCCGGCTCCTGATCTTACTTTTGCAGATCCAGTTCGTCTCAGGTGCTTTTCTATTGATGCCTCTGTCTGCGGCTGCATTGAACTACAAACTATTGTAGGCGATTTCAATCCTGGAGATTTCGGGGATTTGGGTGATTGTGGTTGTGAGCCTCCTTGCTGATTTTGCCCTGTCGCGGATGAAGCTGTTTTTGATTGTCCTCCTGTGAACCCGACGGGTTTAGACTTGGCTGAAGCTACTGAGAGCAATTGACTACCTGGAGGCTTTATTGTTTGTGATTGCGTTCCGGTAGATCCGACTGAATTCAACTTTATTCCCGAAGTTCCACCCACCTGCGGCTGCTGCCTCAGAGGAGGTCTTAACGATTGCGTTCCGGTAGACCGAACTGCTTGCGATTGCGTTCCCGTGGAGCCATTTAATTGTGTGTGATTAGAACTTACATTTACGGCGCTCTTCTTTCCCGATGGTGCATTTTCTGATTTTTGCTTTAAAGTCCAAATTGAAGCAAAGAAAAGAGAGGTTTAAGAAATTTATAACAGCAAAAAACGAAATATCATCCTCCACTTTAATGATAATAATAAAGAAACCAAAGCCATGGTGAATTTATAACCGCGAAACAAACAAGATCCAAACTGCAAGTATCTCCTTTTGACTAATTACAATCTATATCTTTACCGTTATATCCAAGACTCAAGCTTTTGATTACAATGATTGAATTAGCAAATACATCAACACATAAATGTTTATATCTTTGTAAAAATATTGTAAAAGATCACGATTTGCATCTTTTTACATATTCTCTAATTCTAGTAAGGAAATTTAACACCGCTGTTCATGTCAAAAGTCTACTTTCCCTTTTCTTAAATTATTTGTTTATTAAAACTTCCCACTTACTATTTTAAAAATAAAAATCAAAAGCATTCACACCTTAATATTGTCAAGTGCCATTGCACGTGACTTTGCTTTTGCTCTTGCAGAAACAACATTTTGGAATCATGTTCAGAGAAAACAATTTGAAGATTGTCAACAAGACGTTTGGGGTCAGATCTTCAGAGTGTTCACAACACCTGGTGGGGGTTGTAGTTTGAAAGGGATATGAGTGGCGGCGAAACGAGTGTTTGTCGTTCACAGGGCACAGGGGTGTGGATGATACGCATGTGAGTGGCAGTTCCCATGCATTGACACCCAAACAACCCATAGGTGCACATATACGAAAACGAACTTATACTTGGATTGGTACGAGATTCACGCTCTCAGAGCGTGAAATATGACGATGATGATGAGATCAGCATAATTTTTTATTCAAATGTGATCGTTAATTGAAACTGTTCCTACCTGAGGTCCTGAATCGTGGTCCTTGTTGTTTCCCGTACTTGGTAATCTCTGTACGACTCCTCCGACAATGTTTACTGTGTAGCTTCCAACCATACTGAAAACACAAGAGAAACTGGTAATAAGATAGAACAAGGTGTAACCTTGGTGTAACGTCTGCCAACATGGCATTTGAGACCCTTTGCCTATTTACTTTTTCAAGTAGTGTTTGGAATCAAACTCGCGCGACAGACACAAGCTCTGATCAACTGAGATACTTAGGTCCGGCTTTAAAAGAACATCATTTATTTCACACCAGATGAGAATGTTTTCAAATGGTGAAGACCATCTGATGAATTCTCAGACAAAATTCTCGGATCACGGCATAATCTTTTCTCTGCTGGAAAATGCCTTGCATCTTACCATAAGTCTTGTGCGTGTCGATGCAACGTCATTTGTTCATGGCGCAACTGGCACAATACCAAAGGAGAAAAAAAAAAGAAGCCCAAACCAAATTTTGTCGTTTTTGTCGACTAAATTCCGCCATTTCTTTTCATACATAATTCAAATTCAATTCAAATTCAAATTTTAATTTAGTACAGGGTTCTCTAACAGAAAGTAGAACAGCTGTACAATAGCGCCATACTTCAAGCTGACATATCCGATGAAAGTCTTCTTCACCGAGAATGTCACTTCTGCTTGTTGCAAAGACAAGAATTCTAATGGTTTTTTCTTATACAATTTAAACCAAAATAAGAAAGGAACACTCTTCCTACCTTTTGTAAATATCATTCATTTTCCGATTGTAATATGCTTCCAAAACTAAATTCTTTTAAAACGCTGGCAATCCAAACTACTTTTGACTTTTTCCTTTTTGGCAATGAAAGAGTGACATGTACAGAGTTGTTCGCAAAGGCAAATAACATATGATTAGATCTAAACTTCCTTATTTATAACAATGTAACTCAAAGAGACCAAGTGGTTCACTGTTGATCCAATGTTCCATATTTAGCATGGTGAAAACACAGACCAGGAAATTTCCCCAGTTGAATGATGCTCATCCACCGGATAAAAACACATCTGTCATATTTTGCATGGTCTAAGTTACAGGCACAATATTTGGAACAAGTGTCATCAATTAATTACGGTGTTTATTAACACTGCGCTAACGCGATAGCGAAAAATTCGCACAGGCTTGTCACTTTCGAAATGATTTTAAAAATGCGAAGTACTCCTATGGTTGAACCATGTGTGAACGAGCCTTTAAAGGCTGTTCACGTCAATCAATATCTAAGGCGATACTTTTTTATTTTATTTTCATGTGGAATATCGTAGGTGGGAATAATGGAAGTTTTGTTTACAGTGGTTTTTTTTTCAGTCACATCGCTTTCACGTTCGCTGTCGTTTGATGTGAATGGGCCATAACTATTATCATGCAATGTAATCATCTCAATTACACACATTCCGAAAAAAAGTTTCTCCTCTTCGGTGAAGTGTGAATTGTGATGCTAATGACTGTACTTTTTTTTCAGCTACTGTTGTTACACGGATTTTTGTGTGTCATTTGATAGTTGTCTTATTAGGTTGTAAAGTGCATTCATATGCTGTGAAATTGTTGCAATATCTACTAATATCTAGATTTAGACATTTTGAGTAAAACCACACTGACCAAGAGGATTTTTGGAAAAAATAAAAAGTGCCATTGCCCCTTTTGGGTTTTAACATCACGGTGGACCTTGTGTCGCCTGCACGATTACTTGCTGTCACAACAACCCCCCCTCCCCCCCAACCACCCCCCTTTACAATTAGGCCCTCTTAACTAGTGTTAAGAATTTGAACGACCTCTGGCCAATTTCCTAGTAATTTCACTAAACCCAGAAGATCGCAGCGTCTTGCAGAGAATCACGTAATCCTCTTATTCATTCAATATATATGTGAACAGCACTATCTGGAGGAATTTATGGAACGCAGGTAGGTTACGTCATCAAAACGGCGTTAACTCATGTGATGTGCTTTGGATTTCCCCATCGCTTTAGTACAATAAGTAAGACAGATTGAACTACCTCATTTTGATTTTCCTATCAGTATAATATCTTCTTTCAAAAATTTTGTGATCCCAAAAATTGAAAGTAGAACCGCCTACAATTTAGGTATAAGGTTCAAGAAGGTGTTTTTATGCTGTCACATGAATAAACCACAAATGTTCACACATTTTCCACGCTTATGGTTTGTTTACACTGCCTGTCACCGAAACCGAAACAGATAAAAATGGTTTTATAGGATTCTGTGGAGATGTTCATACTGCACAGAGACAGATGACAATACCGATTTTCACTGCGTTCAGTTCTAGGTACCTGTTGTTGGTATTTGTCTCGGTATCGGTATCGGTCTCTGGCAGTGGGAATATACCATTACCACTTTCAGGAAAATATATTTTAAGGCGTTGGTTTTATGACGCGTCTATAGAATTTCCGTCATCATTTTAAATGCATAAAATTAGCGCAAAAATACATGTTTACTGACCTTTGTGGACGAGTATTCTCAAGACTGTTCTTCTCCCTCTCCCTTTGTTCCTGCAAATATTTCGGTATCTTTTTCTATTAACTTTGTTGAAAGACTACCTTTTTAGATCTGACTTATCCTCTCTGATTTTACAGTACACGAAAACATGGTTCGCAATTTCAAAATTTCAAAAACAAAGCTTATGATATCATAATCTATCATTTAATAAGGGTAATTTTATTGTATTACCACTTTACGTCTTTTAACTTTAGCCACCAGCCAATATCGCAACACTTCTGCGCTGTTCCATGAAGAATGGATTTTGCTTCAAGTTGATTTTCAGCTTACTTGCCAAGAGGGACAAGTTGAAATTCCACAATTTCTTTTTCCAACTTCTCATCGATTTTGAATTTTTCTCACATGGTAAATATGAGCTTGGTAAGTTAATTTTTATCTGCACAAGTTGAGTTGGGGCGGACAAGTTTAGGTGAATTTTGAATTTGTACATTGAGTCATCAACAAATGAATTAACCTTACCAGGTCTGCTCTGGCTCTGGAGTCGAGCCTGCGGATGCGCACGAGGCTCGGGGAACCCTTGGCCTGGTCAGATGCGACCTCGCCGTACCTGCGGTTCCGTCCTGGGGAGTCGCATGACTTGGAGGCGGTGAGCGGGGCCCGGTACTCCTTCAGCTTCAACTCGATCCGCCGCTCCGTGCTTGGGGACAGCTTCAGAGTTTCTGAATCCGTCGATTCACGACCTATGAAAGGACGTTACACCGTATTATCAGCAATTTAGAACAAAGAAACATGAAGTGAACAATTTATGATCTGCTCCAAGATCCGTAAGGGTTCTTTCTTGTCGTTTAGCAAGGACACTAAACCCCATCTACTCACCTCTGGTCACGAATTTTGTTATTCCAGGCAATTATCCGATAAAATTGAATAAACAAGAGGTGTTCCACCCACAGCGTAGTCTGGGAATCCTGTCTTGTCCGGGGGGGGGGGGTCCCTGTTCCGTTGGGATGGGTTTAACCCCATCATAGGGGTACCCCTCGCCCCGCTACAGGCCTGACTGGGGTTCCCTTCCTCAGGAAAGAACCAGGGACCAGAGGACCCGCGATTACCCCCCTCCTCCTGCGGAGAGACACACACCTGTGGTAACATTACCTCCCGACGTACTTCGTACGCGGGCGGTAATAATAGAAAGCGCTCCCTCTGGGGGTTGGTGCTCTACAGATGGAGGACTGATCCGTCTACATGAGCTGTTGATACTCACCCTCAGTTTTGTGCCTCATGTCGAGTTCGGGTGAGGCCTGTCCCTCCGACGTGGATGTCCCTGTACTGTAGTTGTCCTCCGAGCTGGGTGAGCTGATCGTGTGAGCCTTCGGTCTGTTAAACACAGAGCGTAAAATTTTAACTCCTTTAATAAATGCAGACATTTTATAAACAAGTTGTGAAATCAGGTGGAAAGAAAAATGATCCGGCAAATTTCAGCTTGTGGGCAAAATTTTATGCGTTCCCGAAATAACTCCCATTTTCAGTTCCGGGCGCCTTATTTTACAGAGTCCTCCCCCCTAGTAAACTTGGATGTCTTAATAGAATAATTACCAATCTCTTCATTTAATTTTCCTTATTTGTTGAAGAAAAAACGTTTCTCAAATCGCCAATAAAAAGTACAAATCAATGATAAAGACAATAGAGACTGATACGTACATAAAAATATTGAGAACAAGTTCAAGTTGACCAAAGGCACTGAAGAACAAGGAAAGTTACACAAACATGTCGACGTGGACGATACTTTAGATTAATATCAACTGTGCATGATTATAAATGGAGAGATAGGAATACAAGAAACTGTGGAGGAATACAGTAAAACCTCGATTTCCTGGTCTCTGTCCACGAGGTATACTGCATTTCAATTTCAAGGTCCATTCGCACTATGCGTCAACGTCAGCATCTGCATCAACATTTGCCTCAACGATGACTTTTCAGTTGATGTTCCCAGCCATTTGTGCCAAGAACAGATTGCAACCCCAACTGATCTGGAGTGCCATTTTTGATGCAAGGATTGACGTTCAGTGTAAACGGGTCCTCATGCTTACTTTTCCGTCTCTCATTAGCGGTCACAACACGTCTCGTTTACGATCACTGTTCAGTGAATTTAATGGTGATCGTATATTCGAGGTTTTACTGTTCGTGAAGCTGATACTGTCTCTACCATAACTGTTTGACGAAAAAACCTTACGTTAAAAACACTTTGTATCAATGTATAATTTGAACACAAAAATATGTAAAAACTATCCACAACTGCTTTCTTTGAAAAGGGTATTTGAACAATAAATGTAGGTCCATAAGTTTCAAAACATCAATGTGCTGGATAAAATTCTACCAGTAATTAAGAAGACAACAGACGACAAAGCTGATTAACTACACTTGTGTAGATCTTTTGGCCTTCGTGCCAAACGAGCCAACAAGTCATCTCACGATGATATTTCAATGACTTTTACTGTTTTAAAGCTGAGACTAATGATAAATTCCAAGCGCAGTGCTGCAGTAACTTACGATTTAAATCCGAGTAAAATTTTGTGTCGAATCCTATGGCATGCAGAAAATTCATGTTACGTTACAGGGAATAGAAATGAAGAAAAAAGGAAAAAATATAGGGTAAAATGCGCTCCGTTTCTGCATAAAACTTGAAGAGTAAACAGATGTTGAAAAGTCTGGAAAAAGTATCTTCTGGATGGGTTCAATATAAACAAAAGTATTGGAGATATAACTTTCATGCACACAGTTTGTAGCATGGAACCACTCGGCAACCATGATTTTCCGTTTGTGATGGGCATCCTTCAAATTCATGGAGAAGAACAAGGCACTGACCACTTATGAGATTTTTCAGCTCCAGTGCCACCCCTTCAGCACATTTTTCATGGTATTCCTGACACCCAAGTGTCTGACAAAAACAGTGAAATGTTGTGTACGGTACCTGACAGGAGAGAGTTCGAAGTCGTCGACGATGATGGAGGGTCGGGTGAGGGTGGGTGATCCTCCGCTGACGGTAGCGCGGCGCTGTTTGGGATCGAGCGAGTAATCTAGCGTGTCCGTGTGGCCCTGGAACACCTCCTCCTCATCTGCATCGTCGATCGCCACGTGAGATATTAATCCTGTAGTGTCAATGTGTATCTCGTGGCAACTGCAATGGTAACAAAATTAATGCATTAAAATTCATTAAATTATTTCAAAGAACCATGCGTTTTCAGATTATACGCAAAAAATCTCTATTTTTAAATTAAAATACGATACAACTTTTGCTTCGCCGTCACTTGAATTGAACAACCAGACAGTTTTGTAAAGCCGCAATTATATTTGCCCTGTTTTTGCTTAGTCTGCTTCCCTCCCTGTGACCAAAATTATTAGTAGATGGCTGACCGTAAAAATTTTTGTCATGTCAGGTATAATTGAAAATTTCATCAAATTTATGGAAAATTCAATGACAGTGTTTATGGCGTGCTTTACACAGCATTTGGGGTGTTCCAAACAGAGAACAGCGTGCGTCTGTGACCTCATTTGTAACATTAACAAATTTGCTTTCAGGGTGACAAATCATGGTCTATCTATGGAAAGGTAAACATGCAAAGTCATGATAAAAATCACGAAAGTCAGAGAAACATGTTTCACGGTTGATCTGTCACCTTGTGCACACCAAATGAATCCAGGACAATGTAGAATGTCATCACATACCACTGTGTCAATGCCAAAGCGAAAGTAAAAGTTTTCTGTGACAAGCACTGCGTGTCCCCAGAATTACCGGTCCCCTAATGCAGTCAACCGTGACTGGATCAATCAAGGGCAACCAAATAAACATTTCTGGAGACACTGTACCCTTTCAAAATGGCGACCGTCAATATTAGTCGTCAATATTGTTAGCAAAGTCACAAAAATGCCTTCCTTTTTACGTAAATGTGAAATTAAGCTAGCTGTCTCGCTTTCGAGCCCACATTCGCTCGATGTGAACAAGCCCAAGGTGACATCAACTGAAATTCCAAAAAGAAAAAAAAACGTCTGTGTCGCTTTCGAGTCCATATTGAATCAGGGTGAATAAACCCCAAGTGATGTCAACAGAAATTCCGAAAAAAACCGTCTGGTGCCAAATTGATAAGTAATAAAGATGTAACCGATGTTCAGTGACGAATACACGGCACACCTAATACAGGTAAACCTAGCTAAAAAACGAGTCCGTATCCCCAGGCAAAGTAATATCACCTTAACGTTCGCACAAGATCATCACAATATCTGTAATGTACCGCTGTTTGTCAGCATCTCGTTAACAAGTCAAGACACTCTATTGAAAGGTCAAGAAAGCCACCCCATTGAGAGGGCACCGCCTTTTACTGCCTGTGAGGCAGTAGTCATTTTCCTTGTTTTTTACACCAAAATGTAGTTAAATTTTTAAACTTTTCCAGCGAACAGTGCTCAATTGGAGAGTTACATGAACTTTTCACCTAAACTCCAATTTTACAATGTACCTAACGTGTAAAGAAAGAAAAAGCAGCAAAGCACCCCCCCACCCCAATTAAGGTACTTCGATACAACATACATTTGGCAAATTTATCAGCAGTCGTTTGAAGAACATAATATTTTAAGATATCTGTGAAAGTTTCAGCAACATTCACCAG
>JBCAUG010011659.1:0-11095 GCA_038406175.1 Haplosyllis leylae
TAAACTCGGTTTTAGGCAATCCAAATGCCTCTGTTATTCTTACGGTTATAAAGACAGTAACCCTTACGGTTATAAAGACAGTAACCCAAGGATGAAACACCCATCACAAATATTCATCACATCATAGCACATGTAGATCTAACTTATAACATACCAAGGTAAAGGCCATTTGAAGGGAATTATCATTGGTAGAATCTAGTTTTCTCGATAGGCATTTCTGTCAGATTATCTGAAAGACCTTTACACAGGGAAGAACAAAAAAAATTGTCGAAAATTGCCCCCACTCAGGATTGAACCCAGGACATCTGGATCATCATGCCAATGTTCTCCCAACTGAGCTAAGTCAACATTCAGTTTCCAGCCTGATTTTTCATGGCCTTTATAAAGTCATGCTCTATTGATTCTAGAAATGACCAAAGTCCAAAATGTGATGTGGTGCATGAAACAAAGCTCACTTCAGAAATATTCTGGACAACACATAACATATTAGCACAGTCAGTAGAGCGTTGTGATGATCTGGAGGTCCTGGGTTTAATCCCAACTGGGGAAATTTTTTTACGATTTTTTTTTTGCTCTGCCCTGTGAAGAGATTTGTCAGATAATCTGACAGAACCGCGTATCTTGAAAAACCCGAATAGCACTTTAGCGGAAAAAGGTGTTCAAGCTGTGCTCTTTACACAAAACATAAAATTCTACAGCAAGCGTGCATTAACTAGAAGAAATTAGTAGTTGATAATGATTGTCTATTTTCTAAGCAAGCAATTCAATAACGTTCCAAGAGTTTTAAGCAAGGTTTTTCTTCTTATTTCAATCTGTTACCGTATTGCTCACGAAAATGTTAATTTTAGGCACATTGGAAGACATTCATGTTTGAGAGGGAATGGCCGTATTTTGACCAGGTGACCCTCTCACAGACCAGACCTTGCCCCAGGAAGGGTCAACTGGTCAGGAACTCACGTCCCAAGACAGGACCTGGACAGGATGTACTATCCACTTACGGACAGGAAAACATTCCCTCCTACTTCCTACGTGTTCGCTAAAAATCTGGTAATAAAACTGGTATAAGTAAGAAACGAAGTAACATCTGTCGGTTTGATTGATAGTGTGAGCGACCACGCCCTGAAACTTACCTTGCAATGCAAAGAAACTTTAACAGTCTTTCGGTTGAAACTTCGCCTTTTAATAAAAAATCTACTGTGTTTAAACTGTGTCTAGCTTGCATCTCAGAAGAAAAACTTCAAGTAGGAGATATATGTGCTTTGATGTTACAGCAACGAGAATGTGCAGTCTGAACTTGGTTGCGTTGTTCAGAACTTGACTCGTCCTACAGGATAATCAAAAACGTCACGTTAATTAAAATTTGAGGTATTTGATTTGAATTATTTTCACAAAGCTTGATTCGTAACGCGTTGAAATCTGCCAGCTCTAGCATCATGGATAACAAGACTGCTGCAAACCTTGATGACGGGATCCTTTCTGTGGTGAACTCTCTTCTACTATACAAAATAGGTAAGAATCATACAGGTACTCCTGTGTGACAATAACTCTAGTGGGTAATATCCAACTGTATGAGATGCTCCATGGTTCACCTCTTCATCCTGAGTAAAGTTCAGAATATCCATGTGATTTTGAGGAGATCAGAAAATACATTCCGCCTTTCACAATGGCTGTCCATCGGAAAACAGATTTTGGAGCATAAAAACCTAAAGAAGACATTTGTCCCAAAAATAATATTGCACAATCATTTTTTTGCATAAGGGTGATCTGACTTATGTTGGAACATTCCTAGTTCTACAAGGGATGCATCAGATTTTTACAGATATTTACAGCAGTGACTATCGTGGAAGTGAGCAGTGCTATGGTTGCTGATATAGTTCTTGCTATTTTCATAGATTTTGTTATGATTGTTCACCCATGAAAACTTTTACATTGCAGGGTATTTTATAAACATTTATTATTTCCCTATTTTTACACCTATGGGAATCATTGGGAATATATTGTCATTTCTTGTGAGTACCAGAAGGCATATATTTAATGGTTTGAATCTGTTGAGAATCACTTATTAAAATCATTCAATAGCGCAATAGAAAATGGACACTCACACAGAAGGAACTTGAACTGTCCATTTTTTCCCACTATAGGTTATGGTTCAAAAACACAACCGACACATGTCTATGTCTGTGTACTTGGCAGTTTTAGCAGTGGACGATACTATAGTACTTGCGGCAGGTATGCGAATTACAATGGTAAAATACTTTTTTGTACTTTTCATGAAGAGTCTAGACTATCTTCGTAGTACTTGTTTTGAAGAGAAACATCACTTGCTTAATTGTGAAACCAAGTTCACAAATCGTACAGCTGGTCTGCATTGGATCAGAAGTCCCCATCACATTGCAAGATCAATGAAGAGGAAAGCAATAGCAAGTCTAACAGTCCCTAATTAATAAAACGTTAATGGGTCTTAGAACCCAATATTTTGGAATTTGAAGGCTGAAAAAGCATGTTCTTTTTTTCCCTCATGACTGATACTAACCTATGTTAAGAAACACCCATATATGGCACATTATCGGCAAGTGGAAAACATGACTCTTTTGAAATAATAATAATAAATAAATAATCAATGTACTCAGTCCCAGCGGGGGGTACTCAGTTCCAGCGGGTGGGGGTGGGGGGTGGCACTCAGTCCCAGCTGGGGGGGAGGTACTCAATCCCAGGTTGGGTGGTACTCAGTCCCAGGTAGGGGGTACTCAGCCAGGGTACCCCATCCTAGCTGAGTACCCCGCCCCCCAGACAGGACAACACAGCGAGCACTTGTTACGCGACGGGCGGTATGCCTCTTGCGTTCACGCAGGAGGACTTTCTTGTTATTGTTAAATTTTTATTTTTTATTTCAGGATTTTCAACTTACTTAGCCTTGGAACACAATATCAAATTTCTATCCAGCCAGTACTGGTACTGTTCAATAATCATAACAGTGTTGTCCATCACAATGTTACTTAGCACTCTACTTTTGGTTGCCATGACGTTTGATCGTTTCTATAGTATAGTCAAACCTCACAAAGCTGCTTCATTCAACACAGTTAGAAGAACCAGAATTATTATTATTAGTTCCATACTATTTAGTATTGTATTAAATATTCCTCATCTGTTTATCAGTGACCATGAAGGTTGGCAATGTACTCCATTTGGAAGAGCCAACACACAAGTTTATAGTGAATTCTTCTACTGGTTTTCCAGTGTTGTTGGCTTCGTTATACCTTTCATTTTACTACTGAGTATGAACTGTGTTATTATACATCAATTACGGACAAGGCCCATCACAAAACACAAGGAAAATAGAGAATCTGGAGACTCAAAAGTGCCTGTCAGAAAAAGCTCTGAGACACAGATTTTCATGATGGTGCTTCTGGTTACCTTTGGGTTTCTGATTTTAGTTACGCCTGCATATGTTTTATTCTTTTATGTAATTCTTGTAGATGTTCACAGAAGTCCAACAGCCTTTGTTGGATATTATCTATTTCACAATATTGCACAAAAATTTCGTTTTACAAACCATGGTGTCAATTTTCTATTCTACGTCATTTCCGGTGAAAAGTTCCGACGAGATCTAAAGAAACTTTTGCCATTTCAAAAACCAAAACGTGAACGAAACCCACAAAATACAACTTCAATCGTACACATGAGATGAAGACTGACACTAGCTTCCTCTAGACACGAACAGCTGTCACTCCATGTAAAATTTCCGCCTGGTACTGCACAATAATCCTTGCAATTTTGGGCATCACCATGTTATTTCGCACTCTACTTTTGATTGTCATGATAATAGATTGTTTCTGCAGGATACTTATACCCCACAAAGGTACTACACGAATCAGAATGATTGGTTTTAACTGTAAACTGCTTTGTGTTGTATTGAACTGGACAACGCACTCCATTTGGAAGCGCCACCTGCTATGCTGAATTTTTCCAGTGTTGTTGGCTTGGTCACACTTTTATTTTTCATGATATTATGGTGTTATCATTCATAAATCACAGATCTAGATTAGGTAACACAGTCCTCAAAAGTACGTCACATAAAAACTTCATCATATTATTTGTGGTAACTTTTGTATTGTTTTGTTTTTGTATCGTACATGTGCTCTTTTATTTATTCTTGTTTATGTTAAAGGAAGCCCAAAAACCTTTGTTGGATCCTTTTCATATTGTTTCACAAAACGTTCGTCTCAGAAACACATTTCGAGAAAAAAAATTCGAATCAAATTTACAAGACACAGTGTTCCCTAAAATTACCGGCCCCACTACCACACTACGGATACGCACTTTGTTAGAGACTAATTTCCAGAAACAAAACTTGGCAAACGTGTGTTTTCTTGTGAATAACATATGTTTACAGTCGGTGGGAAATTTAAAATAAAAACATTCAAATATAATACAAACATTGTAGTATCCCCACAGAAATCAGGAAAATTACAAACTCGAAATTGTCATTACTGAACTGTAGTGAATTTACAAACAACATTCCAAGTTTTGTTCAAATTTAAGATATAATTATTTTTAGATGCTTGATCATTCCCAAATACATTTTCAAAAATGTACAAAAAAAAGAAAAAAAATTCCCATTATGAAAATGTGTGATGGCATTGTCCGTATCCACAGGGTGAGTACCATCAACCATGACTAGCGAAGCCAAGCAATCATTTCTGGTGACACTGACTTTACGCAGGGCAACAACATCGGGACACTCGCGTCCTCCAGAGACAAACTCTCACTTTTAAATCTATTTCTTCCGTTAGAAGAAGCTTATGATTGGCTGGTTCCACATAGCAATTGTTATTCGACTATCATACGTTTGTAAAAAGACTTTTAAGTGGAGGTCCAGTCTTTTCTTTTAAAGAAATTCATGCTTTGTGTGAAAGAGGTCTCAAACAACCGGTCATAGATCAGATTCCAGGTTAATTCTACATTACTAATTTGTCTTCAATTTCTGGTTTCCACTGACAAAAAATAGACATTTATTTACATTGAGTACATTATCTAAATCAATATCAACACATCAATTGTGTTTGAGGGGAGTCTTGATCTTTGAAAAGAACTAAACAGCAATGCATGGAAGCACATGGCAAAATTTTCAGTTTGCACGTTTCCTCTTCCGCATAATCAACATCAAATTTCCGTCGATTTCATAATTTACAATAGAAAAAAACCAAATGGCATTGGATTCAGTTGAGTTTTCCCAACTTTTGATCAGCAAATTCATCTAATTCAACTAATAAGACAAGTAAAAATTCAAATAATTTTTTTTGAGACTTGAGCCCCTAACTACTGATCCACAGTCAGACTTCCTAACCATTACACCAATGAACAGGCTGTGAGTGAGAGACACAGCAAAGTTTTCAAAACCTTACAGTCATGGTTGACTAGTACCAGTTGAATTCAGCTAATTCATCTAATTCAATGACTCTTATACAAAGTTGGGGAATGTTTTGATTAACCTGTCCTAGACTTAATGTCTTCGTCCAGTCACTGTGATGTATTAGAGTTTTTCCTAAATTAACAGAAACACAAAAGTGACAGATCTGGCAATTACTTCTTTCCTTATTTTTCCTGTGTCAAAGCTGTTAAAGTCACACCTAAATTTGGTGAATTGTACTACTCAAACTTCTAAATAATATGTATTGAAATAGCTTACATTTCAAGGCATGTATGAGAAAGTGAAGCTTAAACTGAAATAAAACATTGCCAGATCTGACAACATTATAGAATTACGGAAAACATGATTGGATGTTTTACGGGAGGATTTTGTTAAAAAAAAATGACAACCAGATGTTCTGGAACAGAATGAGTATTCAAAATCCGGAATGTGGTGTCAAATATTTTTCACTAAAACATTCAGTAATATGGTCCCATATAGTTTAAGGACTCAAATTCTGTTGCTGTAATAATTTAATGAGATAAAAATGTTCAAGTGATCATAAAGATTGAGTGTGGTTATGGGGCTCATGTCTACAATATATCTCAAGCACGAATGTAAGACTTGTTCACACTCCCGCCTGCTTGCTTAAATGCAATGATCCTCAGGGAAAATTCTAGATAAAACACCTAATACTAATTAAAGATTAACCAATTTTGCATACTGGACAACTGATATAATAAACACCAGAAATACAACGAAAATAATTGTGTGTTGGGTTATTCTCATAAATAATATATTATTAACCTTCGACTTAGTGATGGTTAGACAAACTGTGGTGCCGATGTTAAAATACGAAGAAATAAAATGCAAAGAGAAACTACATACAATCAGTTTCAAAACCAAGGTATAATAGCATATATAGTACTGACATAGGTGTATAGCATTAAAGATCCCTCTGTGAATAGCGGATTTGTTTTCGAACATAAAATCACTGATTATCAAAATTCCTGAGCACTGATTTATTATAAAGAAACCCTCATTGTGGACGTGATGACCGAGATGTCAGGCTAATTCTCCACCTTGCAAATTTCACAATGATTGCCAGGCGACGTAAAATATAACAACGAACTCAATTACAGTCATTTTCTTCCGGAAGTGATACCCCAGCTTAACTACACACAATGCAGGGCGTGCAGGAATTTCGGGTGATTTCATTCAGATTGATGTTTCAAAATGTGCAACTTATGCAACGAAACAGATTATGAAAATTCCTTTTTGAACCAATCAGTGAACTCAGTGTGAAATCAGTAAGGAAAGAGGTGATTGGCACATTTTTGGCGGACAATGGCCAAAGAATCAATATCACATAATTTGAAGACGGTTTAAAATGCAGTACCTAAAGTTGCCTTTTTACAGTTTTGTAACTATATTTTCCAAAATGACAGACTCTACAAGTAAAATATCTTTCAGATTTTTTTTCGAAAGAACTTCCAAAGGATACGTAGCACCATTGACTTCTCGACATATTTTACAAAGAGACACATCAGGCAAAGAAACTCTTAAATGTTAGATACAAGAGTGCAAAATTAAATCGATCGACAGCAGGGTGCGTGTGGGTCCTTTTTGAATCGTAGGAATACGAAGTTTTATGTGAAAGCTTCAAGACTAAGTTTTTTTTACGTTTAACATTGAACTTGAGAATCGTTGTTTAAGTTCAATAACCTTTCTCTAATATCGTTTCATTTGCTGAAGTTAAAAACAAACGTTCGATAGATGTAGGACCCAATTTCATCGTCGTGAAATTTCTTTACATTATACAAATCTTGTGCACCACAGTGAATAGTTAGGAATTTGTCTCACGGATTAATTTCATTAGTTTAATGTCTCGAATTTTACTGTCCTCGGATAAACTAAATCATATCATGGATAATACAACTGGTGACATAAACGCTAATGAAACAAATGGCATTGATCCTAACAAGGGGGTAGTTACGCTTGCTTCTTCGTTTCTTTTGTACAAAATAGGTAACATTTCTTTCCTTTAAACTTTTTATTCTTTCAAGATTTTTTTTTGTTTTAGTACAAGAGAAACATTTAGTCATCTCCCTTTCCGGGTTGTGACATACTCCTTGTTATTGGGTCTGTGTCGAATTTGATATCGTCATATGTAAGATTCCATACTTTCCTCCCTTCCTATTGAGTATGACACGGGTGAACTCAAAGGAATCTACTAATCCGAACCCTTTTTACATATCATTTCACGTAAGGATTTAGGTTGTAGAGGGACACCTACCATCCTTCAGTAGTGGCCTCCATCCTCCTTAATTAAAATAAATTGTTCTTTGCCCATAGCTATTTGTCTACCTCGTCACCATAACCCTCTGTTTGAAATGGTCATTTTTGCAGGATATTTCATAAATAAATATTATATGCCAATCTTCACACCAATTGGAATTATTGGAAATATATTGTCCTTTCTAGTAAGTACACACCATAGTCATAATAATTGTTCAAAATAAAAAAACAGTGCCAGCCTGAAGTGAGAAGGGGATGAAATTAAACTGTGAATTTTTATTGCAGGTTATGGTTCAAAAACACAACCGACACATGTCACTGTCTGTGTACTTGGCAGTTTTAGCAATAGACGACACAATAGTTCTTATATCAGGTAGAAACCGTACAGACAGTTATTATTATCATTATTTAAGAACAAAAAACATCATTAACTGTGGCATTTTAAACTTCAAGATGTGGAACATCTGACTGCTCTGTTTTCAGGGACTGGGCCAGTGTGGTGGTATCCAAACTTCTGCTTCGGACATTTTTGAATTTAATGCCCGTTTACACCGAGCGTTTGCGACTCCGTTGCGAGATAGCTCCCAAATCAAGATCGCTCCAACCAAACATATAAGCGACTGTCGCTTGGAAATCGCTTTGCAACCCATTCGGAGCAATGTCGCAGATGCGTCACTGTAGCTAGATGTGAATGGGCTCTTCAAATTTGTAAAACCCAAATATCACACACACATAACTTAATTTCCGTTTCCAACTCTTGGGTAGGGCTGCATGCCTTTCTGATCATAAAAACCCAGTCGTAAACTGCAACTGCATTTGGAAGGTAGCCACCAACAGCTGACCCTCTATTATGGAACAACCTGGTATATTTCGCATCATAATCTGTGTGATTTTCCATATTTCAGGATTTACAATATATCTATCAATGGAGCATCACGTCAAATTTCCACCCAACCTATTCTGGTATTGCAGCATCATCATAACAGTGCTGTTCATGACAATGTTAGTTAGTTCTTTATTATTAGTCGCCATGACGTTTGATCGTTTTTACAGCATCATCCGACCCCACAAGGCTGCCTCGTTTAATACGGTTAAAAGAACTAGAATAATAATATTTTGCACAGTTTTGTTTAGTATTGTATTTAACATTCCTCATCTGTTTGTCAGTGACAATGAAGGTTTCCAATGTACACCATTCGGAAGGGCTAGCACCCAAGTATATGGTAAATTTTTCTATTGGTTTTCTAGTCTTGTTGGGTTCGCTCTTCCTTTTATTCTGTTATTGGGTATGAACAGTGTTATTATACATATATTACGGACAAGGACTTCAATTGTGCAGAAAGAAGGTCAAGAATCGGGGAAATTAGGAAAGAGTTCAGATACTCAAGTTTTTATCATGCTACTTTTAGTGACCTTTGGATTCCTAGTTTTAGTCACTCCAGCGTACATACTTTTCCTTTATGTCATTATTGTAGATTATCTGGCAGGTGCCAAGGAGTTTGCTAGATACTATGCTTTTCATAATTTTGCCCAAAAGTTTCGAATCAGTAACCATGGTGTTAATTTCCTTTTTTACGTCATTTCCGGTGAAAAGTTTCGAACAGATCTCAAAAAGCTCCTACATTTTTACAAAGACTCAGGAAAACATAAAAAATAATTGCAGTGGGAAAATGCTGCCAGACTTTTTCACAAAGATACAACTTTGTATTCTGCGGATATAAAACTTCGGATATTTGTAGATTTTTCTTTATTTGAACCAACTAGATTCAGTCAATCGAGTTTTTCACAATAAGATAAAATTTCACATTTTAAGACAGAACTTACATCAGACATGCTTTAATGATTTTTAAAATGTGAAATGGTGCATGAAACAAACTTAAAGTTAAGGTCTGCCATGTAGCACAGGCCTCTGTGGCCTATCTGGATAAACATTCAACCTTAGATCCAATGATGGTCAGTTTTGTTAGTTTAAAGGCAACTTTTTAAAAAAAATTGAACTTCTTCATGCAAATTCAGGTTTAAAATGTGAATGTGATCTTATCATGAAAACTGGAATGTGAAATAAGATATCAAGGGGCATAGCAGGATTGCATATAACACACATGTTACTAGTTTTTCGAAAAACGCATTTCTGTACGATCTGGCAGATCTGAAAGATCTAGAAGTGGATTTCTTCTCCTTGTCTTTGTATAAGTTAATTATTTAATACAGTACACATAAATTTGGCAAGTACTGGAAGTAATTAATAACCCTTATCTTTAATATCTGAATTGTGTTAATTCTTAAAAACAGATTTGATAGAATCATGAAAAACCCGATTGAACTAGTTAATTTTTGATAGCACAGGTAAAGCAAAGTTGTCAATGTTGGAATTCTTGTATTGTAGACAGTTTGTGACAAGCTCTAAAGCTGCTGTCCTGTTGATCAATAATAAAGACGAAACTTTCCCATTTATGTTTACTATTTTGCCCATATTTTTTTGCTTTTGCTTTTTTATAGTTTTATTCTCGTTCCTTTGGACTGCATGCATTCCTTGTCTGTCTGCAGGTAGGTTAGTTTGTTTCGGACTTTTGGAAATCCATATGCTTCCTATGTTTCAGGATTTCAGTTCCGAGGTTCTAAAATATAATGTTTAGAAAAAACCCTTATTACCATTATTTCAGCTGTAAATGGCCTAACTTTTGTTTTTGGTACATCCTAATCTTTTGTATGTAATTAAATTTTATTTCAAACCCTTGTGTGAAATTTGATGTACCCCTTGTGTAAGTAAAATAAGCAAATTTTACTTTCTCGGTGTTTACGTAGATGTTTTCTTCCAGGTGGATACTTTGTGATTAAACTGCTATGCATTTAAAAGTCATCATCATTCTTGTACCCTAGTCATGTATTATTATGAAATTAATTATTATTTATTTAATAACTTTTAATAACTATTTTACTTTTTAAATAGTTAAAAGTAATTAATAATCAAATGAGTAAAATTGAATGATACGTTATATTCAAGATAGATTTACCGTTTTAGCAAATTTACATATTAACATCATTTTCTTTGAACAAAATGTTGTGTTACGTGGAGAGAAGTAAAATGGTTCATATTGACTTAAGTTCATGGTTCATGTTCAATGTAAATAGATAAAACGCTGAGTCATGATTAAGGGGGATTACTGTTTTGACCAGAGTGACAACATTTCAGTTTTCCTAAATGAGTTTATTATTGATGAGACTAATGTTCCAAGGTCTGCCTTGTAACCACCCCCCCCCCCCAGATCCGCTACTTTAGGATTCACCGTTGAATCATGCCATCACAATGGCACCCTGAAGGAACTTCAAAAAATTCTGACATTTGCGACAAATGTTAAAGATTTCTGACATCATTTTATAATGGAG
>JBCAUG010011670.1:0-11094 GCA_038406175.1 Haplosyllis leylae
GTAAAGGCCTGGATAGATCCTTTCAGCCTACCCTGGCTGATGATTAATCATAAATCTCATTTATCATATGCACCATTTATCTTTCTGATGGTATTGCGCAACTTGGGATTCTAGCCCCTTTCAATCCCAATGCACATGTAACACGCGTAAACACCCACTAGGTGTAACCCGTGCACAGGTGAAACAATCCAGTATGTTTAATTAATACCGTTCACAATGGATATGTTCATTTACAGCATCGGTGTAAAATAAGTTCTATCAAACATACAACCAATAATGCTTTTTATTGGTTATTTGAATCAAGTTTTCCTAAATTATAAAAAGTAGGCAACATTGCCCACAAAGGCTTACAATGGGAAGAGCAAAATAAATTCAGTAAAAAAATTGCTCCCAGTGGGGTTGAACCCAGAACCCTTTGATCATCACACCAATGCTCTCCTCTCTGAGCAAAGTCAACATTTGGTTGTTAGTCTGAATTTTTAAGGCCTATATAAAGTCATGCTCTATTGATTCAATATGTGAAGTGGTGCATGAATCAAAATTCACATCAGAAATCTTGTACTCAACACATACCTGACTAGCACAGCCAGTAGAGCATTAGAGTGATTATCAATAGATCCTGGGTTCCATCCCCATTGGGTTCAATTTTGTGGCTGAAATTTTTTGCTCTTTCCCGTGTAAGCCTTTGTTGGCAATATTGGGGAAAACTCGAATGTCTCCAATTTCTTTGTACACTAGCTTTCCTTCACAAAATTGAGATGACAGGGCGTCATATGGGGTGAAGTTATTTTGGAGCAAAATGTGACAGACCGACATGCATTCAGTCATAGAACTATAGATATTCTGGTTATTGTTTGGTTTAGTATTAATATACTTGACTTCGGGGTAACAGTTGTTATCGGGACTTGTTTGCTGATTAATATCTGATCAAGTTAATTTCACAGTCGCACAATGTAAAATGACCTTTGTTAAAGATGAAAAGAGGATTCAAATATTTTGAACTGATGGGAAAATACTGGATCATGATGAATATAATCAATTAGTCTATGATTCGGATTTACACATCAACATTACAAGAAATGAAATTCAATGGTGCATAAGTGGTCATGATCGAACCACAAATTATTTCTAATGATAAATTTTGACCCGAAATAATATAATCATTTTTATCCTTTTATCTGCTTTAACATAACTCTGACAACTTTTCCTAGCGCAAATATTCAGATTCTTGTTTATTTACTTTAAACCGTTCAACCCTTTACTTGGAAAGACCAGTCTGGCTTCTAAATTTATTCAGCATTCATAGGTTGATTAACCCACATATATTTTGATCCTATATGTCATTAAAGCATCAGTACACCTTTCATGTAACAATTCAAACGTCGCGAGGCAGATGTTGCAGACGTTGCGAGGATAGTGTCAGCTGGTACAATGAGACTTAATGCATATGAGTACTCTTTGAATAAAAGGAGCGAATCACAGCACAAAGATATCACAGAATTGGAACTGCCAGTTACATTATGACAATGTCTATGGTCTAAACTTTTTGCAAACAAGAAAGCCACGAGGATAACTTCACGTTTGTGACGTCAGGCGTCGCGACGTTACTGAATTAAAAACGGTTTATATTTCCTAGAATCTCTGATTTCTAAGCGTCAGACCTCCTGCTATAACTATATGGAATTTTTAGAAATGTTTTCCACCAAAAAGCACTATCGATCCATGAATTGAATATACATGAAGGGCATTGTTATAAAAGAAGGCTTTACATTTTGGACTCAAACAGTAATACTGCCAATACACGCAGAAAAAACAGCTGCGCCAAAAATAGCATTACATTTGATCTTTTCTTTGGCAGGAAAATCTTCCCAACAACATAAAAAGAAGACAATGAGAGCAATCGTTCTCACGTAATGCACTGTCTGTAAGATTAGATAATAATCAATAGATTGGGTGTAAACACAAATGGTTCACTAAACATCGTAAGATGAATGTATTGGCACAGAACATATTCGTGCTATCTATCAAGCGAGGGACCCGCAATCATGCGAACGAGGAATCTTACCTTATTGTGTGCGAATCTTTCCTACGTATTAAGGCCGCTGATAAATCATGCCAAAATTGATATCTGTCGAGAGATAATAACACAGATCAGTCCGGGACAGGGTTACTAGTCAGGCACGAAGAATCATAAATGCCCACAGGGATAGTTTGTATTCAAGTGGGTAGAGAGACCACACTGCCTCACAGAAATATAGATTCTGTTTCAAAATTTATTTCTGAAAAAAAAACAACAAATGGTAACAAATGTCTTGCTTTGTCATAAAAATATAGTCCTCATTCCTAGATGCTTTGTAAGCAATTGAAATATAAACTTACTTTGGTTAATGCTAAAAACAAGATGTCAAGGTTTCCATTTGAGTTAATTATCAAACACCCAGATATAAGAACTATATTATTAATAACTGAAATGCTATAAAACTTTTGCCACCTGTTTCCCTGCTTTTTGAGTGGCAAACATATTGCAATACAGCACATTTGGCAGGTCCACATGGAAAATATTCGTCCCCCCTCCCCTTGAGGGATAAAATTTCTTTCTGCAGTTTCATATTTTTGTTTGAAAATTTTGGCAAAAGAAAGCTTACATTCCGTTGGATCCGCCCTTATCTGACAGAGCAAGACCATTTAGAACCGCTGACGTTTTGTAATACAATTGTTACCTTTCAATTTTCATTATACTCCTAGACCACAACACCATTCGGGCTTGGATTTCAATGCGTAGTTTGTTAAATAATTGTACATTTACAGTAGAATAAATGAATGTACACCAGCAAATAGAACACATCTTAAAATTGCTCTCAGAATTAATTATCTTTTACAAGAGGCTAGTTCAGTTCAAAGCGAGTATTGGATTTGGTCATGCTACAGGATCAGTTACTAAGGTACCTGTATGGTTAATCAAGTCAAGGTGTAAACTTGTAAACTGATTTTCATGTTTTATCACACGATGCATTTCTTTTCCAAAAAGGATTGCAAGTTACCACTGATCTTATGAGTTGAATACAAGTCTCTTCTTAATTCAATTCATGGGCAATTTCTTGATCGGGGATAAAATGAACTTTTAAAAGTACAACAATTGAAATATTAATAATGATTTTCTGTTAGATTTAAAATACATATTGACATAAAATATCAGTTAAATTATTAAGCAGGTATCTCTGATATCTACGGAAGTGTTACAAAAATTGCCAGAGGTGCTCACACATATGATCTCAGTCAGGGGATTCCCCTTTGAAGTAGAGAAACAAACTAACTGTACTTCTCATTGAGACTATTCGAGTTTTTCACCAACACATAAAGTTGGCAAAGTTGGCATTGTTGCTAGCTTTGTATTCCCATATTTTTCCGGTTTTCATCTTTTCGTCTTATGCTAGCTAATGTGAAACTAGAAATCAGTGGGTATTGGAGAATTGCATTACTGGATTACTGGACTAGTTGATTTTTAATGGCAGAGCTAAAATTAAGTTGGCAATGTTGGCATTCTTGTGTTGTTGTGAAAAACTCTATTGCCTATCCTAATGCGTACCTTCCCTGCCACTATCAAACTGAATTTTTCCTGACTTGAAATAAAGTCGTCTAAAGAGTTATATCTCTTGTCTACTTACAAGTGGAACTTTCTGAAAAAAAAACTATAAAACAAAATGGTTAGAGAAGCCATAAATGTAAGGGGATGATGTGTCCATTTACTGGCTTTAATTAAATTTTTTATGAAGAGGAAAATTCTGTTCCTCAGGCTGATTCTTCTCGCAGCCATCAAACAGGCAGTAAAATATGTTTCATCTTACCAAGGTCGTCTGACCCAGCATCACAGAGAAAAAAATCCACCAGAAAGTAAGAAAGCGTACTGTACTTTTAGTAGCGAGTAGTTTGATTTGGTTTCACGAAGTGAAGTTTGGCGCTGATCCAGAAATGCACAGAATAAGACGATGAATACAAAAATAATAGAAACAAGACAGCCTCCCATTAAAATTACGACGCAATACCAACCAAGGCCCCGCCCCTACGCCTCATTGTTCTTTACTGATCATTCTCTAATGCTAGACCAGTCCTAGGCAGAGGTGGGAGTCGGGTGGGGGAGGGCCTCCTTCTTGATTGGCCCTTCCACTGGTCCTTCCTGTCTGAACCTGACTGGGAAGGGATGGGGTAATGAGAGGGGTAGAGCAGGAGGGGGGTGAGGTTGGTCCCCTGCCTATCTGGCTGGCAAGGGGGGAGACAGGACGGTTAGCTTTCCTGCAGATAATTTGATCGGATCCAGTAACTCTTAAATTTACTTCATCACTGAAAATTTTGCAAGTGGTTTCTTACAAAATGTAATCCGATATATTTTCAAACAGAATTTAACTAGTTTGAACTTATGTGAAATCTTCCTAAAATTGACATTTCAGTTTTTTACGATAGCTAATTCTGACAGATCTGACAGAAATATAATATAATTTTTAAGAATAATTACAATTTAGAATTTAAATGTTAGGGCTATTCAATATTTCCAGTACTTGCTAGATCATGGCTACTTTGTCAAATAATCAACACAAACAACAGCAAGGAGTAGAAATCCATTTAAAGATCTGTCAGATCTGACAGAAATACGTATCGTGAAAAACTTTATTGCCTTTAAAATTCAACATTACGAAATGAACTAACTGGTGTAAAAAGCCAATAAAGCTAACAGCTTAGTTGTGAACGTTCTTACAGTTGTATCACCCAATACATTAGCGTTTAGAACCTTTGATCACTGTAGCAATTTTATCAACACTAGAGACGCTATATATTACAACAGCTTCAGACTAGCATTGTAGTAAACATACACAGGTGTGTGCAGAATACCTTCTTCAGGCAAAAGGTGGCAACTGCTAAAATTTTTATTTGCGGTTGCCATGACTTTCAAGATGTTGAATGTCATTGCCTACTTTACTGTAGTATTTTTAAAATGAAAACAAAAAGATGTAATTTTACATTCTCATTTTTTCGGTGCAATGGAAATATTATTCTGTTCAAGAAGAAGAAATTAAAATGGTTTGATACGTCGCAGCCTCCACCTTTTCTTTGATAGAAGAAAAACAGAGACAGAAATTGGCATAAGTGCTGCGCACGTATGGGTGTTTCAGTTGAAAAAGTTTTCATTTGAAGAGACATGGTTTACCATGATTTAGACTCACAAAACATTTTAGACAACGACTCCCTATTTTACCACAGAAGATCCACTAACACCAGGGCAAGATAAGAACAATTGAGTTTTTTTCTATTTTGAATTTGAAATTTTATCTAATTCAACTAATTAGATGAAAAAAATGATATCAAATAATATCAAAAAGACTTTTGTGAGGTTTGAATCCTGAATCTACTGATCATCAGCCAGACATGCTAACCATTACACCAAAGAGTACGCTGTGAGTCAGAGACCCTAGTAAAGCATACAATAGACTTCAGTCATGCATGACTGGTTACAGTTGAATTCACCTAATTCATCTAATTAAACAAATCTTATATAAAATAGGAAAAACACACATGTTGCCAGTTTTGCTCAACCAACAACCATAACAAGCAAACAATATGCATTCACACAAACGAGTTTTCCCTTAATACTCAAAGTTGACAATGTTGGCATTTTGTATTGCCTAAATTTGAGAATAAATTACATACAGTTATCAGTCACATCTACTTTATTTCAATATACTATGATTAGTTTCAATTTGTATTCAAATTATGTATTAAAACTATTGTATTCAAATTACTGCATCCAAGGTATGCAAAAATGCCAAAGTTGCCAACTTTGTACATTACGGGAAAACTCGAAAGTAACATACTGCGCGTCAACTTTCTTTATTACATGTAAATCCTTTAAGCTAAAAGCCACATTTCTTTGGATGAATTACACGGAAAATATAAGAGAATCAGAAGAAGAGGCAAAACGTGAGACTGAAGGTTTGGAACTATTGCAGGCTTTGAAATTTAATGAAGAACATTTTTTTCGTTCTACGTTTCATTTCTTTCCCTGATTAATCACGAGTTCTTCCGTCACAAAATATGAAACGTTTGGGTGATTTATTTTTATTTGCCCTTCATCTACGATTTAACTTTAATTGAAGCGGAGAATGTGTTTTTTTTGGAAAAAATCATGTTCGCCTGCAAAAGACATGTAATACTCTCAAAGACATGATATTTCCTTTGGGAAGCGCGTCTTTGTTGTCATTTAATCCGTGGAATTTGTCAATGACACAACGGAAAAGACATGTAGGGAATTGATAGGGACGGTCATAAATCTTACCGAAACAATGAATTAATGGAAGTTCAGTCACCTTCATTTTTGAAGCAAAGTCAGTGTCGAAGCGGGATGTCATCATTATGGTATCATGTTCAAGTAACTTTGTGCAATGAACTGAAACCATGTTTTTCAAGTTGGCTACTTTTCTCCATATTCATTGAGTCTGGTTCAATTTAGTTTTTCGTTTAGCTGGTGTAGTGGGTTAGAGATTAGAGAAAAAACCTTCGGGTATAGGTGTCATAACTAATTTACTACATTTAAAACATAATGCATTTGCTGAGAAGATCGCATTAAAAATTTACCCACTTATGTCATGACTTCCTTGCATGCGTTACCCATTTGGGCCATTTTCCCAATTTCTGGATCAAAATCTAAAAACAAGCAACAAAGCAGGAAGCTTTGTTTCCTAGTTTACACCACAGGTATTAAAAGTTAGTTTGAGGTATATAGTGTCGCTCATAATTCTTTGAAGCATTCATCTCTTCTCCTCAGCACAGACAGCATGTGGTGAAACATTGCTTCAGTCTACTTTGAGATTGATTGCATGGCTCTCAGAAATAGGACGAGAAATAGAATTCCTTTACTGTACAGTCTGTACTCATGGAAATTATACTCTTCGTAGCCCAAAATAGGAAACATCAGAAGGGTTATGGTGGATCCAGATCAAATCACTTACAGTTCTGCTAACGTTACGAAATTTGCATGTAATAAATGCAAGATTTTTTCAGCTGCAGAACATAATTGAAACATTGTGGTGTGGTCAACGTTTTCAATTGAAATGATTGTTTTACAACGATTCCTTAGATGACAGATCTACCCCGCTTCTGTGAAGATGGACCAATATCACCTGACAATTGTCAACTATTTATTCAGAAAACCATAACTGCGCCAATTATACAGTGCTATTTTCGATAAATTTAACATTAGCCTAATTCGGCAGATTTGACGGTAACGACATTCCCCGAAGCGTCAAAGTGAAAATTGGGTTGAATCGGCTTATGACTTCTTTCTACACCTTGCATACCCACGGGAGTGAGTAATTACTTGAATTGCATTCAGTGACCTTTAGGCTCCTTCCAAATGATTAAACTTGCATCGCAAGAGATGCCAACTAAATTGCCATCTAACAGCTTGTAGCTAACTCTTGTACGACGCAGACATAACAGGTTGCGACAATGCTTGCTTGCTATTCCTATTCAATGAGTAGACTAGACGATAAAATACAAGACGATACTTTTTGAGGTTTCGTCACACTGAACGAGTGCATTTGCGATGTCTAAAAATGGCTTCAGTTCATTTCTATGGTGCAATTCAAGAAAGGTAGCGGGCGACATCAACCTTCCGTAAATGCAACCTCAAACGTACATGCTGATTGTGAGTAAGGTATTCAGCCTTGATATGTTACTCTTTAGCTTCTTCCTCCTAATCCTAATCCACGTTGATCGTCGTTTGGCATATAACGTTCCCCAAAGCGAGTACCACGTCTTCATGTGAAGAGAATCTCCTCATCTTCAAGCTCGAACTTGAATAGATCTGAGTAGCCGATCATCAGGAGCTTTCAGAGACAGATATTTGATAATGCAATCCTGTGATTCTACACCATTCTCATTTTTTTCATGAGATGTAACTTTCTTGTCAAGAACCTCATCAAACAGATGGTCAGATTATCCCACAAAGAGCCTGCTATGAAATTCATCCGCAGATAGATATCTATTCTGACCCATATCTGAAGTAGTGGTCTTATAAAACAAGCGATTAGTGCTCTGTAAAGGTCACATAATGCACCATTAATTGTAACAGTTTTATGGGCTTTGAATTTGATCAGTCATTGTTGTCCAGAAATGGGCAGTTGTAACTTGAAATGACTTTAAGAGCCAATTTTCCCGAAGAAAGCTATGTATGGAGTTCCTGTACTAACGGGATTTTCTGTGTGTAATCCTGTAACAGTTTTCGCGCATTTTGAAATTGCAGACAAAATCTTGAGTCGAAATGGATATATCAGCGCTAAAACCTTACAGTTGAACGAGTTATTTAATTAACAAAACGTTTTTTGTATCAACAATCTTGTTTCCTTTTTGCCTTACACAGTAGATTTCAGTTGTGGCACTACAGATATCACATTCGGATTTTCACAAACACACAAAGTTGGCAATGTTGGTATTATTACCAACTTTGTGTTTCCAAATATTTGCAGTTTTCATCTTTATTTACATCAACTGTGTATTAGTAAATGTGAAAATAGAAATCAAGGGGTATGTGAGGATTATATTTTAAGGTTTAATGCTACATTGGACTGGTTGATTTTTAATGGCAGAGCTAAAACGAAGTTGGCAAAATTGGCATACTTGTGTTGTGGAGAGATTGTGAAACACTCGATTTGTACGTACCTTTCTCCTCACGTATGATGCGCGCAGATGTAAAACGAGTCCCTGGAGAAGCTCATTCCGTTTAACCGACTTACAAGTGTATCGTAAGAACGTCAACGAGAACAATGGGGTTTTCCCTAGATAAAACAGAAAATCAGTGAATTAAGCGAATCTGATAAATCACTGAGGCATGAATTGATGTCAATTTAAATATTCTTTCTGTTACTTGTGCCTCCCTGGCACTATGGTAGCATGCTGGTGTCTTACACAAGAGATGGCAGGTTCAAATACTCCTTTTGTAAAAATATTCTCCAAATTTTGTAGATGCTTTGGAATTAATTTAGGGAAAACTCGAATATGTCCCAACGTCTTGGTTAATGATTAGACCGCTGGGACATCCAGACGGAAGTCATGGCTCTTGATGCAAGATTGGATCATTTTGGTACAGCAGTGGGATTGCAGCTGTTCTCTTGAGTATGTTGTGAGTTAAAATGTTTGCTCCAAGTTGACATTTGGTTATATAATCCTCCAGGCACGTTCTCATGAACAATTGTATTAAATTTGATCACATAGTGTAGCAGTGACGTCAATGTTATGAGTTATAACAAATTTGGTTAGATAATACACGGGTAGCAGTGGCTTCAAGGGTCAATGTAACAAATTTGCTTACATAAGGAACACGGGACTTCATACCACGTTTCCATAATTTACAGCCAATGAAGAAGCTTGTTCTGTGGAGAACAAAGGAAAGATGATCTCTTAAAAAATTGATGTGGTGGCCGCTTGTTTAAAGTCATAGAAAAGGGTTAATCGGGTAAACACTGTTCGGTATAATTTCTGATCTTATTCCGCGAAACCAACCTAAAAGCTGTTTATTTTAAGTTAATGGTATGGATGTGGTTTAATAGATGCGTCTGTATTGGAGAGAACCATTGGGATTAAAGGAAGTAAATAATACACCCCCGGGGGAGCGGAAACCAGGGATCGTGAGCTGTCAACAATATCACTCTGATGGAAGGTGTGAAATGTTGACAAATATCACGAAGGGAATATTTTCCTTTAATGGCATTTTGACTTTTCTTGTATCAGCTAAAAGGCCTTGTTAGCCTACCTACCTCTACAGTGGAGGATGCTAACTGATCCTTTGGATATTTTCTATGTTTTCCAAAAACATCATTAGTTTTTACACAATACGGTCACAAAGCTTTTTGACAAACGAATGAAGAGTAGAGAGACAGTTAAGAGCTGTACTGTGCTGTTGACATAAAAACCAGAGAATGAGATATTTTTTATTTTGTCCTTTTGGTGTCAGTTAAAAGTATAAACAAATAAAAAAAACAACAGCAAAATGTTTTCTGCAGTTTCTCTAGTTGCTATGAAGTAACATCATGATTCTGCAGTTTCTCTAGTTGCTATGAAGTAACATCATGATGGTGTTATGCTGGCATTTTGTGTAAACAAATTCTCACCAATAACTGCAGCTTAAAGTAGGCCTATTTTTCACAAAATCTTGAGGACATCCCAAATCAATCATTTAACTGCCTCTAAACGAGCCAGCAACAAATACCCGCACAGATTTTCAGTTTATGCAAGGCCTCAGAAACACCTGTTGATTTGAAAGATTCATTTTTGCCATGTTATAACACTGATAATAAAAAGGTCTAAAATGCTCTATTAGAATGGCATTCAAGGCAGGGTCTGTTCTAAGGCTCTGACGTGATAAAGAACCCTTATACCATCTTCAGGTCCTCTTTCCCATTTTCCTTTCACTTGGCCACGTCAGTGTTTTCTACCGAATAGGTTTTCAAGGGGTTGCCTGGAGCAAGACAACTCTCGGGAGTTCATACGCTTTTTTTCTTTGTATATGCAAGGCTTAAACTACTCTGGAATAGCTCAGAATATTAAATACTGTTCTTTGTAATAAGAAATGAAATTTATTTGGAATGGAAACAAATAGTTTTCTGTAAGATACAATAAAGATTACAACATGAAAAAAAAGAAATAGAAATATCGACATTTGCAGCTAATAATGTTCATATTGTAACAGGTTGAGATTTATCTCATGCGCAAAGTTTGAGGAGAGGAGCGAAACCGCAACTATATTTGGCTTCCGATGGCCAAAAGAGTGTCATTCTGTGTCTCAAACATCTCCTCAGGCTTTCCCGCCAAAACCCCTGCATGGATCATGCCTGAATCACGCTTTGATCACGTGAAGATTGCGCACGCCCTGTTATCTCCTCAAATCAACGTCCAATCAGTGCAAAGACGGCACATGCACAGTCCCGGTGGCCAATCAGCAAATTGCATGATGAGTACAACCAATCACCACCTGACATGTGGCATTGTATTCCTACTCCACCCCCTCATACCCTACAGCATTAACCAATGGACCAAAAGAGATGGAAG